>PVJI01026162.1:0-19365 GCA_004026765.1 Micronycteris hirsuta
TGTTAGTTGTTTTTTTTTTTTTTTGAAGATTTTATTTATTTATTTTTAGAGAGAGGGGAAGGGAGGGAGAAAGAGAGGGAGAGAAACAGCAATGTATGGTTGCCTCTCACATGGCCCTCACTGGGGACCTGGCCCGCAACCCAGGCATGTGCCCTGACTGGGAATTGAACCAGCAACCCTTTGGTTCACAGCCCACGCTCAGTCCACTGAGCTGCACCAGCCAGGGCTCTACAGTTAGTTTTTTTAAAAAATATTTATTTATTCTTAGAGAGAGGGGAAGGGAGGGAGAGAAGCATCGATCAGCTGCCTTTCCTATGTGCCCGACCAGGGCTGAACCTGCAATCCAGGCACGTGCCCTGACTGGGAATCGAACCCATGACCTTCTGCTTTGCAGGATGATGCCCAACCCACTGAGCCACACTGGTCAGTTAGTTTTAATTTGCCTTTTTGTTCATTTAAACGTAGAAGTATAGCATTTTGTTATTTGTCCCACAATCCAGTCTGATGTTCTGCGGGTCTTCTGTTTGCTGCTGATGTTGGGCCCGGTCGTGGGTTGTGGGCCTCCTTGTTTTCTTCTGCTGCTTTCGCATGGAGCCCCCCGTGGGGGCCGGGCATGTCCTGGTCAGGGTGCCTCCCTCCGGGGCGGCTGCTTGCTTGTTTCTGCCAGGCAGCAGGCCCCGGTCCGGGGCCACTTTGAACATACTCACGGTTGAGGTTCCCTGGGCCACCTAGAACTGGGACCCACCTTGCAAAACCGTGTGGAGGACACAGAAGAGAACACGCGTGTGATTCCATGTAACGTGCCCGAATGAGGCCTGGCGGGGGGTGGAGGGTGGCTGCCGGTGGGCACAAGAGTTTCTTTTTGGAGTGATGGGCTCCTCTGAGATTCGACGGTGGCAAAGCTCGAAAGAGCCTGAAACCCTCCGACGGGTGTGTATTTATCTATCTATTTATTTATTTATGAAGACTATTTTATTGGTCCTGTGTTTTCCTCCCCTTTCTTTCCCTCCGCCCTGCAACCTCCCCCCCACCGGCACTCCCTGTGCATCTAAAACGGGGGCTTATGGCGAGGCGAATCTCAGCAGCACTGTTTACAAATGCGCGGAGACCATCTTCAGCTAGAAGTCCGCGCCCAGCCGAGTGTCGCTCCCTTCCTCTCCTTCTCTGCTCCCGGCGCTGCCCGCCCCCAGGGAGGGTGAGCCTGCTTTCCCCCCGCTGGCCGGGAGGCACAGCCTGCGGGGGTCCGAGCTCACACGGTTGTCACCTCTTAGCTCCTGCCCTCCCGTCGCCTGCCTCGGGGGCTCACTGTCCCTCAGGTCCCACCCTGTGCTCTGGGGCTGTCCAGGCAGCTGCTGGGCCCTCTAACGGGGACTGCAGAGCAAAGGAGAGCAGATCGCTTGGCCCTTGGCCCCGGCCGCTGTGCCGGCTCTGCGCCCCACCGGAAGGCGGCCCTCCTGTCGGCCAGCCCCGGCCCCTGCTCTGTCGCCTGCTGACCAGACAGATGGTGTCAGGTGGTTCCAAAATTTCAGTGGTGCCAGAGGTGGGAGGCAACCTGTCCAATCCCAAACTTCGGCATATTATTTTTACCAGAATAATTTTAGAAATGGAGTTGATTTTGGGGGGCTAGCGAGTGTGGGAGGGGTTGAAATGTGGTGATCACATTTGTATGCCAGAGCTTTTAAATAAGGAAGTTAATTGTTGTAGCAATATTATTATGGATAGCATACCTCTCGTTCTTTTTCTTTCTTTGAGTTTTTGCTAAGACCGGGTTAGGCTTTGGTGTTTGTCCGTCGCCCACGGCCGTTTGCTTCTGGGTGAAGATGGAGGAACGGCCGCAGCTTAGCCCGCACCCAGAAGTCTGAGCCGCGAGCGGGAGAAGGTCTGCGGCTCAGGCAGTAACTGCAGTGAAATATATTAAGTAGTATTTTTGCTAAATTAAAAGTACAGGAAGGCCGTATTCACTGAGTCATTGAACCAAAATGAGGTTAATAAAATCGGAGTCCAAAATTTATGGCGCATTAACTTGCATATAAATAGTCATAATTTTAAAAAATGATATTACTTTTCTTGTGTTGCAGTGTGTTTTCTTTCAGGCTTTCCACTCACTCCCACAAAATTATACTCCCGCGTGGCAGAGGGTGACAGGGCTGGGAGTTATGTGGCCGTTGACAGGTGCCGCACACGCACACCTGCGCACGCACATGCACGCTGCGCCATGGGGCGCGCCCTGCCTGGGCCCCGGGCGCCTGCTCTGGGAAGCCTGTGGCGGCGGTGCTTCTTCGTGCCCGGGAACACAAAGTACCTTCCTCTGCAGTTCGCAGATTTATTAGTTTTACCTTTAAAAAATTTTATACTAGTAAGAAAGCCATTTCATAGCAGACTTGAAAAATCGAAGAAAACAGTAATAATAATGAAATTATACTGCAAGCTACTTGAACGAATTTTGGAGTTTCCTTTCCTGTCATTTTTCAAGCCCGTATGTGGTTACATTGTTGCCATATGATCTCCGCACGGTTTTACGTCCGCGTTTCCGGCTCACCTTGTGGCGTGTGGTCACCCCACGCTGTCGGACATTCCCAGGGAGCGTTCGGGGCCCCTCGTGCGGCTGGATGTTCAGGCTGCGTGTGGTTCCTTCCGACGTTGTGAGTGACGTCACAGCAGGAACCCTGGGCGGGGTGACCGGGTGAGGGGCGCAGACACCTGCAGTGGGGATGAGACAGCAGACCAGGCGAAGGCCATGCCGGCCACCTGAACGACGGCCTCTGCCCCACCTGTTCTCATTGGCTCACCATTGTCCAGAGGTGGGGACCCTCCCTCAGCTGGAGCCCACGGATTTGTGACAGGGTGCCCTGTTCGGAGTTCGCAGTGGAAAAGTGTTCATTCTTGCGTTTTTGGATAACAAGCGTTCTGTTCATGGAGTAACGGCGAGCTGGCGCTGCTCTGCGGTGCGGCGTGCAGCGGGGGTGTGGCCAGGCAGGGGCTCCGTGCTGCCCCGGGCTGGGAGACAAAGAGGGGGTGCTGGCCTGGGGGTGTCTGGACCGCGTTTGCTCTCGGGTTGGTGTCTCGGGTTAGTGCATGTTCATTGGCATGGTCCTCACTGGAGTTCTTTCCCGGCCGCGGAGGGGCTGCTCAGCAGCTGTTCCGCAGCGTGGGTCTTCCTGGGTCCTTTCTCCCCGTCCTAGCTCCTGGCGCCGTGTGAGGGACACGGTGGCGTGGTATGAAGTCAGGGGGTTGGGGGCCAGCTTCACACCTGCACCTACTTCACAGTCATCGACACGGCCCCCGCCTCAGTTTTTACATCTGATGCAGGCGTAACGTGTGCCTTGCAGGATTGCTAAGAAGTGGGCTTGTTTTCGCACAGGGCGATCTGTGCACACTGGCCTACCTTCACTGTGCCGTAAAGTCTGTGTGTGCGTATATGCTCGTGCATCGGCATGTACACACCTGTGTGTCTGTGAGCACGTGTGCACGTCTGTGTGCGTGCCGCTGCACACATCCATGTACACGCGTCTGTGTCTGTCTCTGCGTACACACCCATGTGCGCATGTCTCTGTGTGTCTGCGTGCACATCCGTGTACACACCCATGTGCACATGTCTGTGTGTGCATCTCTGCGTGTCTGTGTGTGCGTGCCTGTCCCAGCTGGAGGCTGCCTGCTGCAGAGCTCAGTGTGGCCTGGGGAAGGGCCAGGCCTCCAGCGGCTGGGCTGGGCCCTGCATACCCGGAGGGCCGTCGGCTGCACTCCGGCTCTGTCGCTCTGAATGTTGAGCTCATCCCAACACGCCTCACAGGACAGTGCCAGGCCGCCTGCCTAGGCACCGTGGCTCCACCGGGCAGACGCAAATGACCTGTCACGGGTCTTTCTGCAGAGAGGCGGGTTCCTGTGGCCGCCGGCCCTGCTGAGGAGGCTGCTGGAGGCCGCGTGGTGTGGGCTGGGCTAGATGGAGCTGGCACACTGTGGTCTCGCCCTTTTGGTTGTATTTCGTCCTGAACACAGTGCTCCTTCCACATTGTGAAGGGTTACAGGTCAGCATCCTGTGTTGCTCCGCTTTAATGGGGTGTGTTCCTCGTTGGTTGGGGTCTCACTGGGAGCCACAGAGAAATGGCCCACCAGAGGGGTCGGGGGCTGTGGGGTGCTGAGTTTTTCTTTGAGCTTTGAGGGTCAGAACTCATGGGAACTGAAAAAAAATGTGAAAACAATCCTTTAAACTTGACAGGGTGACTTATAAGTCACTGCCTTCCAGACAAGCGGAATTGTGGGGCTTCCTGACCACCTGGGTGGGGCCCTGCTGTGGGCCCTTGGGGCCCCCGGGGGGCGCGCGGGCCAGAAAGAGTGCGATCCCTTCTCTCGGTGCTGCTGTATTTACCTCGTCCCGGTGAAATGACAGGAAGGTACTGTTCTGCTGTTTTCTTTTCTTTTCTTTTTTTAAAAATTATCCTTGCCATGGATGTTTTTCATTGCTTTTAGAGAGGAAGGGAGAGAGGAACGGATAGAGAGAAACACCCATGCAAGAGAGAAGCACCAGTCGGTTGCTTCCCACATGTGCCCAGACTGGGAATTGAACCCGCAACCCTTTGGTTATGGGATGGTGCTCCAACCCAATGAGCCACACCAGCCAGGGCGTATGTTTTTCTTAACTCTTCCCCTCTATTTCCTCGTAACTCCCCCTTTCCGAGGACTGGCCGCCCGCGGAGCCCGTGGCCTCACGTCTCTGTCCGTGGTCTGGCGCTCCTCTGCCCTCGGGCTTATCTAGGAAGACATTTCACTGTGAGAAACTGTTCAGAACTCTTCCTTAAATCAAGTCCTTGGTAGCTGGTGAGCCCTGGAACTTAATTAAACTAAGCGGTTTCAGACGTGTTGGGATATTTACTGACAGGACGCTGAGCCCGAGTTCAAACACTGTTTAACCACGGGCATTCATGTCACTTCGTGACAAACAGAAGGAGCACGAGCTGGCCACGGCTGGATTCTGTCCCCTGTCCCCAACTTCCTTGTGCTTTTCCGGAAGAGAAGGAGGCTGTGCGCCTCCGTGAGTGGCCACTGAAAGCGGGGGCGGGGCCCGTTGGAAATGGAATGGCAGTAAGTTGGGGAGGCCTGCTCTGCCGTTCACAGTGCCCCACGTTGCTCCAGGGGGCTGGTGCGTTGCCCTTACTGGTGCTCCGAGGTGCGGAGAGCTGCTGGCCTTGGGGCCGGCTCTGCCCCACCTGCCAGGGCTGCCCGGCCACCGCGTGCCATTGTTGTTGGCACCGGGGTAATGGACGGGCCTTAAACACTCGGGTGGATTAAGGACGGGTGTTCTCAAAGAGAACTTTATTTAGAGCTATTCACATAGAGTTTAGAAGTAAGACTTTAATTTTTTTTTTTTTTTTTACTTTATTGATTTGAGAGACAGAGAGGGCAGAGAGAGAAACATCGCTTTGTTGGTCTACTCATTCACGCACTCATTGGTTGCTTCTTGTATGTGCCCTGACCGGGGATCGAACCTGCAACCTTGGTGCCTTGGGATGATGCTCTAACCAGCTGAGCCGCCCAGCCGGGGCGGAAGCAAGATGTTTCACAATCTGTAATTGTGAAGAGGACCCTGGAGATTTACTTAATAGAGAGGTGATTTTCAGACTGGATTTTAAAATATCTGCATGCCTGTTAAACAAGCACTCCAGTGACGAGAGGTTTGAAACGCGCAGTGTTGACGGAAGCACCCGTTAGGAACCTTGGTGCACACATGCGCAGTCTCCTCCGAGGCCCGGCACAGGCACTAAATACTGTTTGACGTTGGCTGCGTGCCCTCTCCTCCGTCGCGGCTGGGAGCTGGCATCCCCGCATCCATCACCGCGGCGTCTGCAGTTTGTCAGAGGAGCCGCACAGCGGCAGATGGAGGCCGAGGGGCGGCGTGCGGGGGGCTGGGAGGACATCCATCCTTGGTTTCTGGCACGAAGCTAATTGTCTGGTTCGGCAGGGAAGCCTACGTGAGGCCCCGCCTCTGCCGCCCCGCTTTCCCCTGCGCCAGCCTCACGCGGCCGTTTGTCTCGCAGGGACCGAGCCTGGGGGGTGGGAGCTGCGCTCGAGGTGTGAGAGATTTCGCCTCGTTGAGACCCGTGGAGCTGGCCGGACGCCGTCTTCCTGGCCTGGTGACCCTGCTGTGGCAGCCAGGTCACTGCCACAGAGGACCCGGGTGGCCAGAATGCGGCCTTGAAGTGTCCTTTCTGAGAACGTACCAATCAAAGAATTAAAAAGAGTAAGCAGCAGGGGTCTGGGCATGTGGCGGCCTCCTCTGTGTTCCTGGGGAGTCACAGCAGCTGCCGCTGTGTCTGCTTGGTCACACCTCCCCCTCGGCCTTGGAGGCCCCGGGTTCAAGCTCCCGGGTGGACACAGGCTGCAAGGGGACGTCCGTCCCCTATGCTCAGGGGACAGCTGGACGGTCTGTCGCGGGGTTGGCCCCAGGTGCTCTCTAAGGTCTAGCTCACCTATCTGGTTTTTCCTGGGCTCAACTCTCTGTTCTCAGGGACTCGACTCCCCTTTGCCGCGTCACACTTGCTCCTGCTCCTCGGGACGATTTTAACACTCGTGATGGCGAGAGGCCCTCCCTCCCCCTCAGTGCCCAGGGTGTTTGGGGCTGGTCTTCAGGAGATGTTGGTGGAGCACAAACCGAACCAGTCAGGCACCACTCCGTCTGTGTTTTCTTCCGTCACCTTCACACGGTTCCCACTGTGCCGCCCGCCCAGAAAGTCACGTCAGGCGCGTGCAGAAGGCAACACTGGGACTGGCGGGGCCAGGCGGGGCCTGCCAGCCCTCTGTCAGAAGTGCCTGCTCACACGGCACCGGGGAGGCCTCCCGGGTCATTCTCCTCGCTGGCACGGGCACCGGCCGTTCCTGCGTTCCAACGTTGGGGGTGTTTGAGGTTTCCAGCCCTCATATATTACGACCAGTGCCACTGCAAACATTTTCACGCACGAGGTCTGTCCGAAAAAAGCCCAGCCACTGTTAATATAACGAGAACGGTTTGCGCAGCCTCGATGTAATCTGGCAGCCGAGGAGCGTGGCCTGGAATGCGTGTGCGTGAACGGTGATACCTTCACTGTACTAGTCAATGGGGGCGGTGGACGCCATTGAGTGAGCGTGTGCACTGTGTGGCCGTCACGTTCAAAGTGACTGAGCAAGTAGAGCAACGAATCTGCATCAAGTTTGCGTTAAGCTTGAACACTGCTCCATGGAAACGAGTCAGATGACTCAGGCTGCAGCTGTGGGCAACGGGTGATTGGCAGCTTCATCATGACAGCGTGCCCACTCGTGCATCACGTCTCGTGCAGAGTTTTTGGCAAAACATTAAATCACGCAGGTGACTCAGCCCCCCTACAGCCCAGATTTGGTGCCTGCGACTGCTGGCTTTTCCCAGAACTAAAATCCCCTTTGAGAGTGAAGAGATTTCAGACCATCCATGAGATTCAGGGAAATACGACGGGGCAGCTGATGGCGATTGGGAGAACTGTGTGAGGTCCCGAGGGGCTGCTTTGAAGGGCACGGAGGTGTCATCGTCCTGTGTACAGTGTTTCTTGTAACTTGTGTCTGGTGTCTTCAGTCAGTCTCTGCTTTCCACGGTACATGGCTGGACCCCTTCTGGACAGGCCTTGTGTGTCTTTCATCTGCACATGTGCGACTGTGGGCGGGGGGGGGGGGGGGCGGGGGCCGGGGGGGCAGGCCGGCAGGGATATAGGTGTTCGTTCCAGAGCGTCATCTCCAGGAACAGCACGTGTTGGCCGGCAGGCCGCGCTGCGCCTCGCAGACGCTGCACATTGGAAAAACCAAGGGCAAGACCCTCCGCCAGCAAAAAGACGGCAGCCGGCTTGGCGGCAGCGGCACTGGCTTTGTTGTGGTGGTCCGGACCCGGCCCGCGGCACCTCCGAGGTGTGCATGGGGTGCGCTTCTTCCCTGCTGGGCCCCATTTCTCCGTCGGCGTCCGTCTGAAAGGGTTTTCTCAAAAGTGAGTGCGGTGAGCCTGTCACTCCAAAGAAAACAGCTGCGACATTTGTTGCCAGCATTAAAATTTGGGCTTTTGACCGAAAATCGTGGAAAATGTGTATCTGCACTGTGAACCTGCGGAGCCACGCCCCTCGGCCAAGTGACAGCCGCCGGGGGGGGGGGTGCGGGGGCCCCCGCAGCGGCTGGAGCAGCCGAGGGCTTCCAGACCAGCACCGAGAACCTGCCGTTTCTGAAAGCCACATGCTTTCACGGAAGACACCCGCCGCGGCCCTCCGCTCCCTGCAGTCCCCGGTGTGGCGGACGCTGGTAAACACGCTGCGCTCGGTCCACGGGGCATTGCCAGGTGGTGAGTGGGCTCCCTTCCCATGAGGCGCTGGGAGTGAAATCCCTGCAGCATCTGTTCTGGTGACAGCCGTCCCCTCTTTATTCTGGGGCGTGTGTCTCAGCAGTTAGAGATGGGCGGTGATGAGAACCTTCGGCAGGCGCCCAGTGAACGCGGCTGAGAGGCAGGGGCTGGTGGGGGAAGGGGGGACGCGACTGGCACGTGCACTCACACACGACTGTCCTGTCTGCGCAACGTTCTCCACCAGGACGCGCGGACAGGCTGGCAGTTACTGGGGGTGACAGGCACCTTGGTGTGGGCGGAAGCCCTCAGCCTGGTACCTTCTGTCTTCGAGAGTGTGTCAGCTTTTTGAAGAAAATATTTTATTTATTTATTTTCAGAGCGAGGGGAAGGGAGGAAAAAAGAGAGGGACAGAAACGTCAATGTGAGGTTGCCTCTCGCACGCCCCCTAGTGGGGACCTGGCCCGCAACCCAGGCATGTGCCCTGACTGGGAACTGAACCGGCGACCCTCCGTTTTGCAGGCCAGCTTTCAGTCCACAGAGCCACACCAGCCAGGGCTCAGCTTTTTTTTCAAAACTACCTAGTTGGAATGGTCAAAAGGGCTCGACATCATGACACCTCGTTCTCCTGTTCACATGTGTTTAATGAAATACAGCAGAAGTGCGCTTGGTCTTCCTGCCTTCTGAGTCACTGTAGCCCCCGGGTTACTCAGGTGAGGGGGAGGGTGCTGTAATTTTAAAACTTTTAAAAGCTTATTCAGTGACTGAGTTGGGGGTTTTGTACTCCAGTGTGACAGTGGGGTTTGTGTTGATTTCTGCTTTAAAAAGGAATCAACCCTTAAACCAGCCCCCATTTTTTTCTTAAACATCCAGTTTTGTTAGGTGGACAGAGAGCTGCAGCAGAAGCAACCGAAGCCTGGGCAGTAAGAACCTCAGCTCGGCAGCGAGCGGCCCCGCGTGCGGCCCCCACCCTTGCTGCGCAGGGCGGCTGGCCACCCGCGGTGAGTCCGTGAGTGGGTGCGCCCCCCGTTTCTAAGGTGTGTGGCATGTGGTTTCGGTTTCGGTGTTTTCACTAATATTAGAAGCTGTGTGGGTTTTCTTACGAAGGCTTCTGGCCCTCGAGCTGCTTTGCAGATTTGGGGTGTAGTGTTTTGGGGAGCTCTTGCTGTGGACTTCACTAAAACATGACTTAAACGCTTACTTACCTTTGGACGCATGTATGTTTAGGACTGGGGAACTGCTGTGGTGGCTGCAGTTTTCCCTCATCACCGTTCCCGGGGAACGGCGGGAGGTTCACTGGCGTGTGAGCTCGTGCCTCGGGTTGGCAGGCTCGTCCCGGGGCATGGCGGCGAGGAGTGCGCCCAGACGCCGCGGTCCCGCAGAGGCCGTGTGCGCGGCTGCCATCGGTGTGCGCCCGTCGCTGCGAGGACACTCCTTCCTGCACCCCGTCCTCACGTCCCCGCCGCGGGTGGAGTCTGTCTCCAAGGCCGGCCTGTCGGCACCTGGCAAGTGTTGAAAAGTAAGTCGGGAAGGAGTGTGCGCGCCGTGCAGGCTGCATCTGCTGCACAGACTCTTCACGAGTCTCCTCTCCTCCCCTTGCTCCTCGGAGGCTGGCAGGCACCCTGAGGTCCCGACTTGCCTTTGAAATGTTTGCCCGAACAGCTGCGGATGCTCTTGGGGCCAGCGCCGGGCGCGGGGTGGGGCCGTGCGGGTGCTGCTCCGGGGCCGGAGGGTGCCCGGGCCTGTGGGGTCCCGAGCGCGCTCCTCGGGTCTGCAGCTTGTGAGTGGTGGGCTCTGCCCTCTGAGGAAGCCGTCGGTGTTTCCGAAGCGCTGGCTGGAGAGCATTTTGGAGGGAAGCCTGTGCAGGTTGAGCTTGGATGGCGTCGCTAACCTTCCCCTCTCAGTGGGTGGGCCTGCAGAGGGCGAGCGGGCAGAGCCGGCGGCCTGCCCCGTCACCAGCGCTTTCCTGGATGTTCTTGCAGCGTGGTGTGGGCTGCCCTTCCGGGAGGACGGAGATCCTGGCACTTGGGCGGCCCTGGGCCGGGGCCCGGAGGCGTCAGAGCACCGGCTCCTGGAGAGGCCCGGCCATGCAGCAGCCGCAGTCCCACAGTCGGGTGCAGCCTGTCACTGCCCTCTCGTGTGGCTGCGCTGGTGGACATCAGAGGGGTCGGCAATAAGGTTAAGGTTAAAGTGGTTCTGTGCTCTGGGTGTGCGGTGCAGGGCCCGTGGAGCAGGCCGTGGCTGAGTTAGGGTGTGAGGCAGAAACTGAAGCCTGCAGAGGCTGCGGTGGGGTGGGAGCTGGGGGGCAACACCCCACTGGACCCGAAGAAGCTGAGCAAGGGGGCCCTGGGTGCGACACAGACGTCCTGGGGGTTGGGGCAGGGGATAGGTCCACCGGCAGCTGGAGGGCTCAGGCTGAGTGTCCGCGAGGTGGCGGACGGGGCGGTTTCTGAGCCGGTGGTAGCTGTTCTTCTCCAGAGGCGGGTCTGCGTTGGGGCTCGTGGCGGGGGGGACTGAAGCCCACTGTGAGCCCAAGTGTCAGCCAGACGTGCGTCACAGGGTCAGGAATAGGAGCAACGAGGAAGAGACCGAGGCGGAGCGTCACTGAGAGAAGGAACCAAAGGCTTTGGTGGCTTATTTCGTAAAAGCGATGGCGTGGGGGGAGCCCGCAATAACTGATTAGTAAATTAATTTTTTTAAAGGTTTAACTTGTTTATTTTAGAGAGAGGGGAAGGGAGGGAGAAAGACAGGGAGAGAAACATCCATGTGAGAGCGAAGCACTGACCAGTCACCTCCCACACGACCACAAACCGGGATGGTCCCGCGATCCAGGCCTGCACCCTGACCGGGAATCGAACCGGCGACCTTTTGCTGTACGGCGTTTTGCCCAGCCAAACAACCCACACCCGTCAGGACTGAAGTCTTAGTTACTTTTAAAGGGAATTCAATGAGGGAAGGAGAGCAAACTCAGCCTTCTGGGCCGAACCGTCTCTGACTGGACCCTCAGTGGCCAGTGTTGCTTACTTGGTGTCCGGAACAGTTCCGACACTGTGAGGCTGTGCAGCTTGTTGGCCCCCGGTGACACTGTCACGTCAAGGTGCCCAGTGCATCGAGTCTTTTCAGAGGGTGGCTCGGCGGTCCCTCATGCTGACGAAACCAGGGCTTTCCACGTCTGGCGCCTGTGCGTCCCTGCATGACCGGTGCTGATGGAGTCGAGCAGAGTGTCCCCGTGAGGCGTCCCGAGCCTAGAGAGGTCTCGTGGCGCCTGGAGAGGGACCGGGGAGAGCTGCCGCCACACTGCACAGGACACCCTCGGGCCGGGACTGCGGCTGGACGACCGGTGGCGTCAGACCCTCTCCTGGCATCTCGAGTCTCCCCCGGGGCCGTGGATGACGGACTGCGGCTGAGTGGGGACAGTCCCCCGAGGATACATCAGTGTGCGTGGTCACCTTTATCAGCTCGACTTTGAAATAGAGGGGAGGGTTGTGGTTTGTTACTTCATGCTGGCGATGCCTTCCGCCTTTGGTCATGTCCCGTGGCGGTTTCTCGTTTGAATTCCTCTGAACAGTTGGGTCGTAGGGGAGTTCCGACTTCGTTTTGTTAAGAGCTGAGCCTTCCTTCTGTGGTAGGTGGCAGAGAGAGCCCTGGGCAGCAGGCAGCCTGTGGCCTGCGTGTCCCCGGCGGCAGTGCCCATCTCTGCCCCGCCACTCTGGCCGGCTGCTGGCCCTCTGGGACCACGCTTGGCCCTTCTCTAGGGCCCTTGCCCCTCCTCATCTCTGGATCTGCTGCTCAGAAGGACCAGAGTCGCCAGCACCACTTTTAGATCCGAATGATTGTGAGAACAAGGTACTGCTTTTGGTACCTTCGGACTGAGTGTTCAGAGCCTGGGAAGCTTCTTGATAGTGACAGTTGGTAATGGTTTCTCTGTGAGCTTTTGTCTCCTCCTCCTTCCCTCTCACGAGGTCAGCCAGCCCAAGTGGGACTGCAGGTAGAAGTGTCCTTCGGGATGACAGCCGCTGCATCTGTGTGTGTCCTCGGTTCCCTGGTGTGAAAGTGCTGGGTTGGTGATCATCACAGATGCCCGTGTAGATGACATCTCATGGCCATTTTGGCTTCCGAATGTTTTCTTCCCTGAAGAGCCTCAGGAATTCATAGTTCCAGGTGTCAGAATCCACTCTGGTTACATTAAGCAAGAGAAGGACCCAGAGCCAGACCCTGAGGTGACAGAGACCCCAAGGGGGCTTCTGTAGCTGCTGAGCAGCTGGGACATTGGGAGGAACCCAGATGCCCTGCTACCCACCAGTGCCAGACACCGCTGCTGCCGCTCAGCCCCCGTGGAGCCCTGGCGGGACCGGAGCCCGAGCTTGGGCAGGTGCATCTGCCTGGATGAGCAGAGGCCCCATGATGGCCCCTTAGCTGCAAGAGAGTCCAGACACAATTGCTTCTGTTTTCTCACTTGGAAAGGTAGAGTCCAGGTGTAGGAAGTCATCAGGACGCATGGTGGTGCTGAAATGTTGTGGGGAACCACAGACAGCCTGTGTCACCTGCAGGTCCCCGGGGGGCAAGCTGGTGAGGACCTTATCACAGAGTTTCAGCAGGTGAGGCCTTGGATTGGCCTGTGTCTTTCACCTCTGCCCACTTAGCCACGCAGCTACCAGCCATTCGCTTCGGAGCAGAGGGATCTTCCTTTTCCCGTTGCCCCAGTCCCTCCCCCGTCTCCACACCTCGGTGCAGGCGTGTGTTTCCCTCCCCCATCCTCCTCTCTCCCAGGTGGGTGTGAGCATTGTCACGGGCTCACCTTCCTGAAACATCTGCTCAGCCACGCTCGTGCCTTCGGAGTCTTTGTAAGACCCACCTCACCCTCCAGCTGGCACGGTGGGGCCTTGGCCCGACCCAGAGGCTGGAGGGACGAGGGGCCCCCAGTGTCCCGGGACTTCCGCGCTGCACAGTGCCCATCACCTGGGCGTTTCAGCCGTCACAGCCCAGGAGCTCTGCACAGTCGCTGTGCCGGGTTCTGCCCTGAGGAAGTCTGCGCCGCGGGCCACGTGTTGCTGTGTGGCAGAGAGAGGGCCAGAGGGGTGGCTCCGTCCCGTGGCGACACTCCTGGCTCTGCTTTCCATTCGGGGTCGTGGGGCCGTGGCCCTGCCTTCTGTCAAGTGAGAGAAGTCTCTGAACAGCCTGAGGTCCGCCCACGTGTTAACTGGGACGTCTCCTCGTCCCTGTGGAGGGCGCCTCGGTGGCGGGCTCGGCCTGGTGTCCTCCGGGGACGGGGGAGGACCCATGCGGTGGACAAGTCCTCGTGGGTCACAGGGCTCTTACGGGCTGGGTAGCAGCTGCGCGGAGGACGACACGTCTCTCTTGGCCCGCCTGCAGGGCGTCACCTGTGTTCCTGTCCTCTCTGGCCCGCTCACTGTTGCAGTGGTTACTGGTCTGAGCTTCAGCTAGCTGTATGAGTTATTTTCTCTTTCTTCAGAGTGTAATAAAAATTATATATACGTACACACACACATAAAAAGCCCTTGACAGTTGTGATAACATTTTTATTACTTCCCTGTGCTTCTGGAAGTCATACGTGTTTATGGTAGAACACTTGAAAACACAGACACAGAAGGGCCGGGCGCACAGCGGAGAGGAGGCGGCACCCACGTGTTCTGCTCTCAGCCGCCGGCGGCGCCCGACACGCCTTGGTTCCCGTTCTGTGTCCTTTGCGCGTGTGTCGTGTGTGGAGGACATGGAGCCGCACGCTCTTTCGCCTGGGTCCTGCGCGCTGCGTCCCAGGAGGTGCCCCTCTCGGCCACGTCCCTGAGATGCGGGGCATGCCGCATGGCTCGTCTGTTTGCTGGCAGAGTTCGCCGAGCCCAGTGCAGCCTGTGTGCGGGTTTCTGTGGTGCTCCGGCCTCAAACCCCTGCCGCCTCCCCCCTTCCCGTCCAGCCTCGGGCGCAGCGGGAGAGTTCGCCACGGTTAGACTTCCCGCTGAGTGAGCTACAACGGATTCGTTTGTGTGGACATGTCCGGTTTTTATATTTTTCTGTATTCCTCTGAGGCAAATGCGTTCCCCCCTCCACTTTTTAGGTAAAAAGGTTGAATAGTTAGTTGGATACACATGTGCGCGTGCACACATGAGGTCGGTCCAGAAAGCGTTCGTCACGTGATGTGAAAAAGAGAGAGATTTATTGAGGAAGATACAGGGTACGAGAAACTCTGCACACAGGACAGTGACACCTCAGCCCCTTCAAAGCAGCCCCCTCGGGACCTCACACGGCACTCCCAGTCGCCGTCAGCTGCCCCGCCGTGTTTCCCGGAGTCTCATCGACGGTCTGGAGTCTCTTCCCTTGCAAAGGTGGTTTTAGTTTTGGGAAAAGCCAGAAGTTGTTCCGATCTCAATAAGAAACCTACTTTGCATGCATTTCTCCAGTTTGCTTCCCAGAAAGCAGGCCCCCCAGGCCTGCGAGGGGGAGGGAGCCCTGCGTGCGCTGCCAGTGGCACGGCGGGCTCGGCTTTCTCTTCCGCCTGAGAGGGGCCTCCGTCCCTTCCCTTCCATCAGGCTGTCTCACGCGGCCGGGAGGTTTTAGAAAGCGGTGGCGTGCAGGCAGAGTCTGGCCTCAGAAAAGTATGCAGACCTGACTGAGGCATCTGGCTCGTGGCCCCCAGCTGAGCTCACAAGTCCCGGGTCTTCGCCCTCCTCCCCAGTCCCCGTCGCCATGAACAAAGGAATATCCGAGTGCAGGCTAGCGCCGGTGCGCTCCTTCGCTGCTGCGGAGGAGGCTCTGATTTGTCAGGGTTTGGTGGCAGAAACTCCGTTTGATGTGTTTCTTGCTGGTTTATTGCCTCCTTGTTTTTAGCAGTCTTTGGGATGGGAGCTGGAGGAGGTACACCGGCTTTTCCTTTATTCAATGCCGCGGCACCCCCCCCACCCCGCCCGCCCAGTACGTCTACTGTTTGCTGTGGCTCCACTTTCTGACTTGGTCTATAAATTATGCATCCGTGCAGCTTCGGCTGAGCTCCAGGTTTTCGCTGGGTGCTCTGACTCTTAATGAGCGTGGCTGGGAATTGGGTGGCTGTGTCTCCGAGAAGCGGGGACAGTCAGTGGCTGTTGTGGCAGAGATGGCCCGCTTGCTACCTGATCCCCTTCCGCTCAGCCGTGGTGCTGGGCTGGCGGGCAGCGGGCAGCTCTCGGGGCGGGGGCTTCTCCGCCCCGCCTCACCGGTGGGCTGGCAGTGCCAGTCGGCCTGGGATTCCACGTCCAGGGGTGGCCGTGGCGCTTCCTCAACTGTCTTTTAAAAATATGTGGTTTGTCAGATCAGCTCAGTGGTAAGAAACTAGTAAAGGAATCCGTGTGACTGTTTTGAGTTCTTTGGCGACAGGCACGAATGTCTTGGTACTCAGCAAGGCGACCTGCATTTGAGTATAAGGGCGCCCACGGGGAGGCGTCCAGGGCTCGCCTGCTGCCTGGAGCCCGCCGGCGCCGCACACTGGGAGGCCTCCCAGCTCGCGGTGGAGGGTCCGGCGGGGCCGCGGGGAGGCTGCTGACAGTTGCTGAGGCCCTGCGGGCGGGGTCCTCTCCCCGTGGGAGCTCGGGCACCATCCCGGCCTCCCAGGGGGTCATGTGAGGTGCAGGGGGTGGGCCCTGTCGTCCTTGCGGAACCCGAGAAGCTGCATTTCCAGACACCCCTGGCCCCAGAGGGCCGCGTGGGACACCGCCCGGGCTGTGACAGCATCGCCCCACTGCCTGGCTATCCCCAGCCTCTGCACCCCGTGACCAAGGGGACGGCCAGGCTTTGGGCTGGGCCCAGACCGTAAGGCAGCGTGCCCCCTGCCTGCAGGGGGGACAGGGCCGCAGAGTGCCGCTGCGCCCCACCTTCTCAGAGGGGTGAGGACACCATTCAGAGAGCTGGCGGGGAGCTGACAGGTCTGAGGTTGCACGCTCCCCGGGATCATTCACGGTTTGACCGTTTTCAGAGCGGTGCTCTTTGCAGACTCTGAGTTAGTCTCTGGGGATAGAGCTCTGTCCTCTTTAATTATGTTGCACAGGAGAGAAAAATGTGTTCCAGTCCAAAATGGTGGTTTTACGTATTATTATGCAATTTTTGACACATTGAACTGATGGCCCCTTACATTTGCTTAATGCTGTAACTGTGTTATTAAAAAACGTTAATTTAGAATTTTTGGAATGAGGTTTCCACAGAAATGAGAATAAAATACTGAAAAAGACACTTCGGGGTATAGCTAAGAGTTTAAAACTCTCCACGTTGGAAATTGAGCCGATGCTGTGAGACCTGGGGGGGGGGGGCAGGGAGCGAACGCAGGGCGTGCTTGATGGGCTCAAGGCTGTCCGCTGGTCATGCCTGCTGCTGGGCTGGGGCCCTCGGCCGGCAGCCAGGCGGAGGACAAACACGTTTTTGTAGTTCTTGTGCCCGTATATTCTTGACATTTGTTTCTTGTTTCTTTTTTTTTTTTTTTAAGATTTTTTAAATTTACTTTTAGAGAGAGGGGAAGGGAGGGAGAAAGAGAGGGAGAGAAACATCAATGTGTGGTTGTCTCTTATGCATGCCCCCTACTGGGGACCAGGCCTGCAACCCAGGCATGTGCCCTGACTGGGAATCGAACTGGTGACCCTTTGGTTTGCAGGCTGGCGCTGGATCCACAGTGCCACACCAGCTGGGCTGTTTCTTGTTTTCTTAAAAGGTAAGGTGCAGGGTGTCAGGCAAGGTGTGTGTGTTTAAGCAGGAGTGAACACGTGAGCCCCTCCATCTTTGCACACAGCGTGTGGTTCACGTCACACTTGCCGACGCAGACCTGAGCGCTCCTCGCTCCCCTGTATGTAAAGCGCCCGCAGGTCTGTGTCAAAAAGCCTCCCATGCTGTGGCGTGGAGCCTGGACTTCATGGCTGGGTAAGGTCCCAGGAAGCCTTGGGTCCCGGGTGTGACGTGGTGCTGGTTTGGAGGGGGTACGGTGGCGAGAACAGACCAGGGGCGTGGAGGAGGAGGACAGAGAGGCAGGGGCCGGGGAGGAGGGCAGGCTGCCCTGGTCGAGATGCCAAATGCCCTGCCCTTGGGGACCCTCATTTCCTTCATTTGTGGGTGGCCCAAAGGTGGCCCCAGAAAGGAGGGACTGGCATCTGGCATGTGGTCAGGAGATGCTTGCTGGGCCCATGAACAAAGGCAGGAGGAGGCCCGGACTCCCGGCCTGTGCCTTCCGGGTTGGGGTCTGGTGTCTCTCCCAGTGGACGCGTGCTGGGGGGCCTGGCGTGCAGAAAGGTGTCTCGGCGACGGGCCCGGGGCTGCGGAGTGTCCAGCAGCTCAGGCGGTGAGCAGCAGGCTGGGGAAGTGCATGGCCGCCAACGATATGGGTGCAGCATTTGATGTGCAAAGAATACGTGAAAACTGGTCAGGAGAAACTACTGATGTCAGGAAACAATGGCTGTATAAACACGAGTAGAAAACCCACCAAAGAGGGGGTACTTCCGGCAAGATGGCGGCATAGGTGAATACGCCGTGCCTCCTCGCACAACAAAACAAGGAAAAAACCAGAAATTTACCCAACCAAAAACAGCCAGATCTGACAGAAAATCGAATTGAGAGGAAGCCCGACAACCAAGGAATTAAAGAAGATACATTCATCCAGTCTGGTGAGCCGGGAGGAGCAGGGCAGAGGGAGAGCGCTAGGCGACCCCGCGGCGAGCTGGTGAGCAGACGGCAGGACCGCGGTTGGAGGGGCGGTTCCCGCGGGGCTGCAGAACACTGAGACGGGAGTACCTGACCAAAGCACGGCCAGCGCCCGGCTCATCCGGACCCAGCGGGCCGAGACTGGTGGACCGGGCAGGTCCGCATTCTCAGGCCGACTGACCGGGAGAGAAAGCAGGGCGCAACCCATCGGCGCAGATTGAGAGCACCTGTGGGGGTGGAGTCTGCAGCAGGAGGAACTACCAGCCTCACAGGAGAGTTCACTGGGGAGACCCACGGGGGATTGGAGCTGTGCAGCCCGTCCACCGACTCCGGAGAGACCCCCAGAGCCAGCGCAGAGGGGCTCGAATTGCTTGTAGGAGGCGGTGTGGGCACGGAGAGCGGAGCAGGTGCCATTGTGCTCTCAGGTCCCGCCCCCACAGGCTACGTCACAACACAGCGACCGTGAGTTTCCCTGCCCAGGTGAACCCCAAGGCTCCGCCCTCCTTACAGTAACAGGCTCACCGAGGGAAATAAAATGGCCCCAAAAAAGGAACAGATCAAAGCTCCAGAGCTAACCGACCAAGAGATAGCCAACCTATCAGATGCACAGTTTAAAACCCTAGTAATCAGGATGCTCACAGAATTCGACGAAAAATTATCGAAATTGCTTAAACAAATGAGGAGAGATCTGCAGGGAACCAATAGGGATAAGAAGGAAACTGGGACTCAAATCAACGGAGTGGACCAGCAGAAAGAAAAAAACATCCAATCAGAAAAGAATGAAGAAACAAGAATTCAAAAAATGGAGGAGGGGCTCAGAAACCTCCAGGACATCTGTAAACGTCCCAACATACGGATCATAGGGCTGCCAGAAGGAGAAGAAGAAATCCAAGGAATTGAAAACTTATTTGAACACATAATGATGGAGAATTTCCCGAAGCTGACGAAGGAAATAGACTTTCGGGAAGTCCAGGAAGCTCAGAGAGTCCCAAAGAGGTTGGACCCAAAGAGGAACACACCAAGACACATCATAATTACATTACCCAAGATCAAAAATAAGGAAAGGATCCTAGAAGCAGCCAGAGAACAGGAGACAGTTACCTACAAAGGAATTCCCATAAGACTGTTAGCTGATTTCTCAAAAGAGACCTTGCAGGCAAGAAGGGGCTGGAGAGAAGTTTTCCAAGTCATGAAAGGCAAGGACCTACATCCAAGAATACTCTATCCAGCAAAGTTTTCATTTAGAATGGAAGGGCAGATACAGTGCTTCTCAGATAAGGTCAAGTTCAAGAAGTTCATCACCACCCAGCCTTTATTGTATGAAATGTTAAAGGGAGTTATATAAGGTATGGAGGAACATCAACAGGGGAGTGATTGGG
>PVJI01026163.1:0-19491 GCA_004026765.1 Micronycteris hirsuta
TCCAACTTATACTTCACCCAAAGTGGGGAGAATTCAGGATTTTAAACTTTAATACCCAAGATTCTTGTAAATGTCATTTATTTCAATCCTTCACCTATCCAGGGACTGTTCTGTCCCAATTTTATAGTTTATTCATTCCATGAACATGTATCAAGTCATCACTGGCCATGCTGGGGAGATGGAGGCAATGGAGAAGACATCCAGGTCCCAACAGTCATCTGAAGAACCAGAAATGAGAAGCCACAGGCTCCCAGGCTGCTGTGCTTGCTAGAAGCACGTTAAATTCAGAAACCACAATTCTCTAAGATAAATATTTAAATAAAATGTGTTTTCAATAGTACTCCTCAATGATAATTACTGACTCACCCCTGTAATTGTAGCAATGTGGTTTTATCTTCTTGTTTCATGCTGATGGAAATTAAGATTCAGAAGATAGAAAATTGTGAAACTTTGTGATAAAGGAGGAGATATAACTGTTCAAACTCATTGATTCTCCATATTTCTCCACCTTCTGATAATTTCTTTGTCAACTACTCAGCCATGTTGCAAAGCCTCCTCAAATTATTCCTGTGATTCTGGCATGAGAAGGCTCCATACTCAAAGTGAATGTTCCCAGTGACATGGACCCCTACTCTGCAATTCCTTAAAGCCCCTATATGTATTCCTTTGAAGAGGAGTAGCAAGCCTTGTTTCCAGTTCTGTCTAATCCACTCACAGCAGTGACCCCAGCCAAGTCAACAGCACCCTTGTTAGTGTTACCATAGACAGTCAGTGGAGCACCAGGGAGTCTCCTTCATTGGTCAAGATGGTGGCAGGAGGAGGTTTACACTGAGTGCACCAAGGCTGGAAATACGAATGGAGAGAGTATAAGTGAACATGTGGAAATTTAAAAAGATGAGTGGATAAAGCCTGAGTATGCCAAAAGCTAGCAAGATAATTGAATAGAAAAAAAAAAAAGGCCCTCCCCTCCCTATCCCTATAAAAACTGTGGGTTTGAGCAGGAAGATGAAATGGACTTTGAGATGAGAGTCCATCATTTTCCCAGATTGTGTGGCTCCTGATTAAAACCTCTCCTTTTGTACCAGCACCTGTCTCACGAGTCTGGCTTTTGTTGCTATAGGCAGCCACACCTCCATGTTTTGATTAGAGGTTTTGGCAACTCTGGTGGGACAGCATGGGCCTTCATATGTCCCCGAAGTCCCAGACAGGACCTGAATATTGAGGATCTAGCCTTCCTAGAACATTATAAAAGGTTCACATTGAAAGAGTTTAAGAAAGGGGTGCCTAAAAAAGGGGCCTGAAGATGATGTAGATTGTTCAACAGAAACCAAAGATACTTCTGAATTTTTAGAAAGGATGTATCAAGCCTATCGAAAGCACACTGATGCTGACTCATAGGCACCAGGAAATGTCCAAATGGTAAACATGACTATTACTGGGCAAAGTGCCCCAGATAGCAGAAGGAAGTTGCAACATTTAGACAAAGCAATGGGAATGAGTTCCTCCCAGCTGATGGACATAGCCTTTAAAGTTTAATTATCATTCCTGGGAAACAACAAAATTAAAATAAGCCACTTTTTTTCTTAGAAATAATGCAGGGAAACCAAAAACAGAGGTGGGAGCTGAAAAGAAGGTGGAAAGACCCACTAGATGCCAATCAATGTCCCTATTGCAAGGATAAGGGCCATTGGAGAGAGGACTGTCCAAAACTCAAGAGAAAAATAGAAAGGATAGGAACCCTCCTGAGAAATGTTAGAAGGGAGGGTATTGGCTCATGGCAGGGCACACGGGAAAATACCAAGCCATTTTATTAGACAACCCAAATGTTGCCTTGCAAACCACCATTACCTTAAACCTGGTCACCCTACTCCTGGACTCAGAGGGAAGCTCAACCATTCAGCATGACTGTTTAAAAATCATTGACAAAGTTTATTCCAGCAGACCAGATCTATTGGACTACTGCTGACAGAACCTGACTGGGAATTATACACATATGGGAGCAGCTTCATGGAGAATGGTCACCAATGAGCTGGGTATATGGTAGTCACCACAAACAAGGTAATAGAAGCCCAAGCCCTTGTTGTAGAAACTGGCACAAAAGGCTGAACTGATATCCCTCATCGAAGTCTTAGAATTATCCCAGGGAAAGAATGTTAACGTCTATATTGACTCTAAATATGCCTTTGTGCCCTGGCTGGTGTAGCTCAGTGGATTGAGCGCGGGCTGGGAACCAGAGGGTCCCGGTTCGATTCCCCGTCAGGGCACATGCCTGGGTTGCGGGCCGGGTCCCCAGTGAGGGCCATGTGAGGAGCAACCATACATTACTGTTTCTCTTCCTCTCTGTCGTCTCCCTCCCTTCCTCTCTAAAATAAATAAATAAAAAAAATCTTTAAAAAAAAAAATAAATATGCCTTTGTATTTAGTCCATGCCCATGGTGCAATATGAAAAGAACAAGAGCTCTTAACCTCGGGGAATAAGGACATCAAACATGCAAAAGAGATTTTAAAATTGCTAGGGGCAATGAATCTACTGAACCAAATTGCCATAATGCACTGCTCAGGAACCCAGAAGAACGGTTCCCAGACAAACCAGGGAAACCAAACTACTGATAAAGCAGCAAGACAAGCTACCTGAGGGGTGCCACTTCTTGAGGCTTTAATACCTCACTTGGACTTATCAGAATTTAAACCACATTATCAATATGTACAGCATATTCGGCAAACGCTAACAGCTTTGCACAAATTTGCTCATTGAAGGTCTGATAAGTCCTTACACCCATTCCAGCTGGGAGACTGAGTCTTACTAAAGATCTGGAAGACTTAGGCCCTGAACAGCAGTTAGCTGAGCAATGCAACGGTCCCTATGGCATCTTTCTGACAACACACTCTTCCCTAAAGCTCATGGGTAACAACCCTTGGTTCCACCACACACACATAAAGCGGGCACCAACTGAGGAGGACTCAGCTGCTGCTATTAATACTGCAAGGGAAAGCTGGACCTGCTCTCTTAAAGTAGATTTATTTTTTTAATATATTTTATTGATTATGCTATTACAGTTGTCCCATTCTTTCCCTTTATTCCCCTCCACCCTGTATAACCCCTCCTACCCACATTCCCCCCTTTAATTCATTTCCATGGGTCATACATAAAAGTTCTTTGGCTTCTATATTTCCTGTACTATTCTTAACCTCCCCCTGTCTATTTTGTGCCTACCAATTATGCTTCTTATTCCCTGTACATTTTCCCCCCAATCTCCCTCACCCTCTCCCCACTGATAACCCTCCATGTGATCTCCATTTCTGTGATTCTGTTCCTGTTCTAGTTGTTTGCTTAGTTTGTTTTTATTTTTATTTTTTTAGGTTTGGTTGTTAATAGCTGTGAGTTTGTTGTCATTTTACTGTTCATATTTTTTATCTTTTTTTCTTAGATAAGTCCCTTTAACATTTCATATAAGAGCTGGATGATGATGAACTCCTTTAACTTGACCTTACCTGGGAAGCACTTTATCTGCCCTTCCATTCTAAACGACAGTTTTGCTGGATAATCTTGGATGTAGGTCCTTGCCTTTCATGACTTTGAATACTTCTTTCCAGCACCTTCCTGCCTGCAAGGTTTGTTTGTTTGTTTGTTTGTTTGTTTTGAGAAATCAGCTGATAGTCTAATGGGAACTCCTTTGTAGACAACTGTGTCCTTTTCTCTTGTTACATTTAAGATTCTGTTCTTATACTTAATCATGGCTAATGTGATCATGATATGGCTTGATGTGTTCCTCCTTGGGTCCAACTTCTTTGGGACTCTGAGCTTCCGGGACTTCCTGAAAGTCTATTTCCTTTGCCAGATTGGGGAAGTTCTTCATTATTTTTTCAAATAAGTTTTCAATTTCTTGCTCTTCCTCTTCTCTTTCTGGCACCCCTATGATTCGGATGTTGGAACATTTAAAGATGTCCTGGAGGTTCCTAAGCCTTGCCTCATGTTTTTGAATTCTTGTTTCTTCATGGTGTTCTGGTTGAATGTTTATTTCTTCCTTCTGCTCCAAACCGTTGATTTGAGTCCTGGCTTCCTTCTTATCTCTGTTGGTTCCCTGTAGATTTTTCTTTGTTTCACATAATGTGACCGTCATTGATGATTGGGTCTTTTTAATGCTGTTGAAGTACCCAGTGAGTTCCTGGAGTTCTGATAATTGGTGTTTTGAATTGTGCATCTGATAGGTTGGCTATCTCTTTGTCACTTAGTTGTATTTCTCTGGAGCTTTGAACTGTTCTTTCGTTTGGACCATTTTTTTCCCCACTCTGGAAATGCCTGTTACATAGTAAGGAGCTAAGCCTTAGGTGTTCACCAGGGTGGGGTAACCCACGTCATTGCATTGTGAGGCTGTATGGGGGGAGGGGTCTGAGAGGGAACACTGCTACTTGCTCTAGTCTCTGCCAGTTTTCAGTCACTTCCTTGGCTACCCACAAGCAAATTGGGCCCTTCTGGTGCTGATTTCCAGGTGGGTGGGTTTGTGTACATTCTAGGACCCTGTGGGTCTCTCCAACAAACTCTCCTGTGAGGCTGAGTTTCTCCCACTGCTGCCTCAAGCCCCAAGGGTGGTTTCAGTCAGAGATTTTGAGGCTTTATTTCTCCATACTGGAACCCTAGGTTGCTCGGTCTGTCTCGCTCTCCAGTTGTTCCTCCCAGTTTATCTGCAGGCAAATGTGGGACCGCCCAGTCAGCCAGCCACCACCTTGCATGCCCTGGTCCTCCAGCAGCTGTCTTGCTGCAAGTTGTCTCTGTTTTGCTGCCTGTCTCCACCCCTCCTACCAGTCTGGATGAATGTTTCTTCTTTAACTCCTGGCTGTCAGACTTCCATACAATTTGATTTTCTGTCAGTTTTGGTTGTTTTTTTGTTTTTAAATTTGGTGTTGTTCTTCTTTTGGTTGTGTGAGGAGGCACAGTGTATCTACCTATGCCTCCATCTTGGCCGGAAGTCTTAAAGGAGATTTAAAATTCTTCTTTTGGAAAGGGACAGGACCTCCCAAAGCTAAGTGATGATGTTACTTTTTATTTTATTCTGCATTTCCCAGACAGTGGTTTCTTTGGCAAACTAAGCCTGCTGTTGGGTGTGCCACCCAAAGTCCCACTCAGGATTAGACTGTGAGAATCCTTTGGTCTCTTTAGCCTTTGATTTCACTATAATTCCCACTGCACTACGAGGAAAATTTCTTACTAAACACTTGATTTTTGTTTGCACTTTGAAAGCCCATCTATAACACCATCTCTTGAAATATGAGCCAGTCCACCAGCTTCACTTGTTCAGCAGTGCCATCCTTTAGATGCTGTGTATGCTGCCCTCCAAAGACAGCAATTCTTTTCCCTCCAATAAAGGCTTCCCTCCATTCCTGACTGCCCTCTTCCTTTAGTAGATAGCAAGAATCACTGGATCCAGGGATAGGTAAGATGACATCACTTAACAGCAGGAAGAAACTACTGAAAATGAGACCTCCATCCACTTACTCTTATAGGATTACAAGGGTCCAGAGTTTTGTAGGGAGGAGTTATTACCACAGACAGTCGTAGCAATGGGGGTCTCCCCCATTGGCCAATATGGCACCAGGGGGAGGTTCTTATACTGAGCACCACCAGAGACCAGAAATATGAATGGATAAGGCTTGAAAGAGAGCCAAAAGCTAGATATATGAATGAATAGAGCATGGGTGCACCAAAAGCTATAAATATGAGGTCTGTCCAGAAGATATCCAGTCATGTAATATGAAAAATACAGACTTTTCTTGAAGAAGATACAAGCTACAAAAAACATTTTACATAGAAAAATGATGCCTCAGTGCCCTTCAAAGCAGGCACCTTGGGACCTCACACAGTTTTCCCAATTGCCATCAGCTGCCCATCACATTTTCCTGAATCTCATCAATGGCCTGAAACCTCTTCCCTTTCTAATGTCATTTTAGCTTTGGGAAAAGCCAGAAGTCTCAGGGTGTTAAATCTGGGCTGTAGGGGGGCTAAGTCACCTGGGTGATTTGATATCTCACACACACCAAAAAAATCCTCTGCACAAGACAGGCACATTGTGGTGATGAAGCTGTCAATCACCAGTTGCCCATAGCTGCAGCCTTATGAATCATATGAATAGTTTCTGTGGAGGAATGTTCAAGCTTAACACAAAATTTGATGCAGACTCGTTGCTCTACTTGCTCAGCCATTTTATATGCAATGGCCACACAGTACACATGCTCATTTCATGGCATTTACCGCCCCTACTGAATAGTACAGTGAAGTCATTGTTCATACATGCACATTCCAGTCCACTCTTCTTCACTGCCAGGTTACATTGATGTTGCACAAACTGTTCCTGTTATAACAATAGCTGGACATTTTCCCAGACAGACCTCATATGAATGGATAGAGCCTGAGTATGTCAAAAGGTACAAAGATGAATGGATAGGGCCCCAAGTATGCCAAAAGCTAGTAAAGTTATTGGATAGAAAGGAAAAAGCCCTCCCCTCCCTATCCCTATAAGAACTGAGGGCTTGAACAAGAAAGGGGATGGTCTTTGAGACAGTAGTCTACCATTCTCCCAGGTCATGCAGCACCTGAATAAAACTCTTTCCTTTTGCACCAGCATCTGCCTCATGAATTTGGCTTTTGTTGCAGCAGGGAGCCAGAACTCTGATTTGTTTAGTTACGCTAGGGCTTGGAAACTCAAGGGTAAGAGAAAAATACTATTGTATAACCCAGGAGAGAAATTAGATGGGAACTCCCTTGATTTCTTTTCTTTCTGCCCCTTATTCTTATGTTGTAGATTAGAGAATTATTCAGAAATATTTATTTCTTACCCCATCTTTTACATGGACAAAATGGGGTCCTCTTGACTTTGGGCTTGGCCATGTAACTTGCTTTGGCTAATGGGATGTTAACCTGTATGACATCACCAAACATTCAGAAATCATTTGTGAGCCCTGGCTGGTGTGGGTCAGTGGATTGAGTGTTGGCCTGCGAACCAAAGGGTTGCCGGTTTGATTCCTGGTCAGAGCACATGCCTGGGTTGCAGGGCAGGTCAGGTCCCCAGTAGGGGCACACGAGAGGCACCCACACATTCATGTTTCTCTCCCTCTCTTTCTCCTTCCCTTCCCCTCTGTCTAAAATAAATAAATAAAATCTTTATTTAAAAAAAAAAGAAATCATTTGTGAGATTGGGCATTTTGTCCTGTGCTTCTGGTATTGCCTGAGCTAGCCCAACAAACCAAGGAGGGGGATGAGAGATAGGTGGAGTGAGCTCACCCAGCCAGTTCCAGCTTCTGTCTCCTAACCTCAAGCTATTCTATGGCCACAAGAGCTAAACAGACACCTTTTTAAGTGTGCCACTAAAATTTTGTTATTTGGCAATAGCTATTTACACAATTTATCTTTAACTGTACCCATACTGTTTTTCTCTCTCTTGTCTTACAAGAAGACACATTCCATCTGCTTTTCAAGACCCCCAAAACACATTGAAACACAACAGAAAGTACTTATTTACTGACTGAAGAGAAATCCCTGAATCCAAATTCTTGATTTTTCCCAGAACTTTGATCCATCGTTTCCCTCCTTTACTTGTAGCTCTAACATCTGCTTCCCTCACTCTCATCTATATACTGAATCCCTTCTCCTCAGACTCTGTGGCAGGTTCTTCCACCCACTACCCCATCCATCCTCCCACCCACTCCCTAAATATTTCACAAATGCTGGAAAGGCATAAGGGAAAGAAGAATGCAACAAGGTTGTGGAGGACATGTGAAAGACCACTTCAAGAAAAATAAAAAGGTCAACTATGGCAGATACTGCCATGTGTCTCAGTAACTGAGGGCCACCCAATCCCACCCCATGCCTTCAGCATGCCCATGGGCAGTGTTTCTCCTGCCCATAATATTATGACAGATTCCAACCCTCCCCAAGAAATGCAAGCTGCAGGCAAAATACAACAAATACATTGTGTGCCCTTGCAGAGCTCATAAGCTAATCTAAAGACAGAAAAATAAGCAATAATGACAACACAGTGCATTAATAGTGGAGGGTGCTACTGGTACAACAAAAAGATTCAGAACTGAGACCCTGAGAAGGTCAGGAAGTACTCTCCAGGTGGAGAAAAGTCTAGGTTGAGGCCTGGGGAGGGGTTGGTCTGATACAGAAGTTTATGAGCAAAGGCCAAAGAGCAAAATGCAAGTGTTTTGTGGGAAGCTGCCAAAGCATGAGTATGAGAATTGAGGTGTGAGAGGTGAGGTTTAGTGAGTAAATGAGTGAATGAATGAGTGAGCGGTAAGAGACACAAGCCAAAAGGAAGAAAATCCTAACATTTTTAGTCCTTTGATGTTCCCATTTGAGAATTTAAACTATGTAGTGGATGACAACTTGACAAATGAGTAAACTTCAGCTCAGGTAACATTTATTGAGTACTTAGTGCATGCCAGGCATGTGTTCATTCAACATCCATAATGGAGAGATCTGTAGACCTGGCTCTTGCCCCGGAAAAACTCATAAAGATAAGTGATAGCTGTATGACCATTAAAGACTATGTTTTGAGCCCTGGCTGGTGTAGCTCAGTGGATTGAGCGTGGGCCTGCAAACCAAATGGTCGCCGGTTCGATTCCCAGTGAAGGTACATGCCAGGGTTGCAGGCCAGGTCCCCAGTAGAGGGCACATGAGAGGCAACCACACATTGATGTTTCTCTCTCTCTCTCTCTCCCTTCTCTTCTCTCAAAAAATAAATAAATAAAATCTTTTAAAAAAAGAGACTATGCTTTGACACTTAAATGACAATTATTAAAAGTGAGGTGTAAATGAAGTGAATTTGTAATGATCTATTTTCTGAACATAGTCTCAGTCTCTCTTTCTCTTACACACATACACACGTACCTGGTCACCTCTGTGTTTCATACATACAAGGTCTGTCTGGAAAAGTCCAACCATTGTTAATATAAAAAGAACTGTTTGTGCAACATTGATGTAACCTGGCAGCCAAGGCAGGAAATGGACTGGAATGCGTGTGCATGAACAATGACCTCTTCACTGTACTAGTCAGCAGGAACAGTAGGCAGCATTGAGTGAGCATGTGTACTGTGTGGCTGTGGCATTCAAAATGGCTGAGCAAGTAGAGCAATGAATCTGCATCAAATTTTGCGTTAAACTTGAATAATCCTCCACAGAAACTATTCAGAAGATTCAGAAGGCCGCAGCTATGGGCAACTGATGATTGGCAGCTTCATCACGACAGTGCACCCACTCATGCATCACATCTTGTGCAGAGTTTTTTTGTGAAACATCAAATCACCCAGGTGACTCAGCTTCTCTACAACCCAGATTTGGCACCCTGTGACTTTTGGCTTTTCCCAAATCTAAAATCATCATTGAAAGGAAAGAGATTTCAGACTGTCAATGAGATTCAGGAAAATACAATGGGGTGACTGATGGCAATTGGGAGAACTATGTGAGGTCCCAAGGTGCCTGCTTTGAAGGGGACTGAGGTGTCACTGTCCTATGTACAATGTTTCTTGTATATTGCATCTTCTTCAATAAAAGTCCATATTTTTCATATTACATGGCTGGATACATTCTGGAAAGACTCTCTATATGTATATATATGTACACACATATGTATATATATATACATACATATACACACACATATAAGCAAAAATACGTTTACAGTTTATTCTTGTATTATTTATTTTTATTATTGTATTCTGTTTTGTCTTTCTCCATACAAAAAACTGTAAACCTGCTTTTTTCCCAACTTGTATGCAAATACTAAATATATATATACATATATATGTATGTGTGTGTGTGTGTGTGTGTGTATACTGTTTTAGAGATCTGGAGTGTGGGCCTAATTATTAGCTTTGTTCTACAGAAAGAGAGAGATTCTATACCCTGCCATTAGTCTCCACTTTCCACTGCAAATTCCTCTTATTCTTTATAGCCTTGCTATTATTTCTACTTTTTGTACTTCACTGTTCAGTATGGTAGCCATGAGCTAATGTAATTATGGGGGACTTGAATTGAGAAGCACTGTAAGTGTAAAATATCAAAATAATTTCAAAGACTTAGTATAAAAAATACTACTACATCCCATAATTTTTATATTCATTATACATTAATATATTGAATAATCTGGGTTAAATAAAACATATAACTAATATTAATTTCACATGTTTCTTTTCATTTTTTAGAAAACACCCTGGCTGGTGTGGCTCACTAGGTTGAGTGCTGGCCTGCAAACCAAGGGGTCACCAGTTTGATTCCCAGTCAAGGCACCTGCCTGGGTTGCAGGCCAGGTCCCCAGTTGAGGATGTGTGAGAGGCAGTCAATGGATGATTCACACACTGATGTTTCGCTCTCTTTCTTTCTCCTTCCCTTCCCCTCTCTCTAAAAATGAAATAAAATCTAACATAAAATTATTTTTTTAAATGTAGCTATTAGGAAACTTAATATTACATATATGGTTCACATTTGTGGCTCATCTTATACAGTCTGTTCTACTATAAAGCTTAATTTGGAAATGTGGATCTGTTCCAGTGCGATTGATATATTAAGGAGTGATTTGTGTCTGTTTATGTCTGCAGGGAATACCAGGTGATCCCAGAAAACTGCACCCAAGCTGAGCTGAGCTGTGTGGGAACACACACAATGTTCAGACATGCAGAGACCTCAAACATCTGCCAGCTACTTCAGTTCACCGCAGGAATTAAGCACCACACCATCCACATTTTGGGCTACAGCTTTATGTCCCGTCTCAGATATACCGCCTCACTCCACTTCCCAGAAATGTGTGAGCAGCAGCCCACTGGCAAGTAAATGCCAGGTCTTTCCCAAGGTTAAGTGCAATATATAGTATAGGATTTATGTATTCTCAATCAGGCAATATATGTAAAATATACTAAGTTCCTATCTTTTCTTTTAATGTGTCACTGGCAACATTTTTGAGTGTTGTGTTCCTAACCCCACTTTCTCCCTAAGTCCTGTGGTTTTTATTGTGAGATTTTGCTTATGGTGTTTTTCAGCAAAGCTTATGGCTGTATTTCTATTGGACAGTGCTGTGCTGTCGAGCCTTAGCTCCCAAAGCAAATAAATACTAGGATATTAGTCCTATTCTTTGCCCAACTGCTTAATAGGATGCAGGACCTTCCCTTAAAACAAACTTAATAATAATTCAAAGCACCATTTCAGAGGTACTGTAGGGCCAACCACCACATAACTTATATGTGTGTGCCTAATGATTGTTTTGATTTAACAACATTAGTGCTAACATCACTGTAAACCCCAAAACAACTGTTGTACTTTTATGAGTAGTGCTAGGAAAAGTGAAATAAATAACAGGTCTTGCTGCTTCGAGGAAGACGTGTTTGTCGTATGGACAGTGTGACTATTTAGGGGGGCTCTTCCTTAAAATCTCAGGGGCCACTGTTACTACGGTGCCACCAGGAAAGTTCTGGGGACTGGGATTCCTGCTTCTGAAAGAGAACACTTTATTTTTTTTCTTACGTCAGGCTTTAGCCTATGCTGTCAGAATAGGCCCCGGGGGCTTGATCTGAAAACCAGCATAGAATATGTACACACTTAAACATGGACACTTCCTTAAAAGCTTTTGTTCAACGTGAGTGTAAGTCATTTTGACTACTCAATTTCTGTATTTATTAGGAATGATAAACCAAAGTACTCGAAAATAATTTCAGTGGTGATGAACTGTGGCATTCAATCAATGGGGGACACCACAGTCAATTACCCTTTCACTTTATTTTGGTCCTCAGCAATCAGTTGGGATCCATACTCTCCATTTTGATTGATAGGACAGTGCAAATCACAAATAATTTTCTGAAGTGGGCTGTCACAGTGTGTGTAGGCAAATCCAACAGGTCCGAAGCTGTCCCGTGCACTTCCAGGTGAGCCCTTGATGAGTCGTGGCTTCCTGCCCCGTGCTGTCAGCAAGAGCTGCTGTGACCCATCACAGCCCACTCTGTCTTCTCCAAAATGTACCTGCTTGAAATCATCCCAAATTTCAAACCTGGTGAAATCAAGTAACTGAGCAAAAAAGAAGAATCTGGAAGGTAAATCATGCAAAACTGAACAATCCTAAAGAAGGAAAGGACTATACAGCCCAGAGGAGCATACCCACACATTGTAAGTGTACTTTTTTAAAACTAGGGGTGGGTGGGGAGCCTGAAGGCATGGACTCTAGAGAAAGGCTTATTTAAGTCATCCCCACAGGTCTTCTTTGAGGAGGCAGAAAGACACCTGAATTGCAAGTGAGATCCTCCCAGTTCTGCCATTCACAAGCTGGCGACCTAGGGTAGACACAGCATGACCTCATCACTGGCAACATGGGTGCAGGTTGATGTAGGCAGATGGTTTCCAAACCATGTTCCCTGGGGTGTTTTGCATTTCAGAAAAAGGGGCAAAAGGGTGGAGGAGTGAAGGAAAGAATGACTGAGGGGAAGGCCAAGGATCCTCACTCCATATAAACAAGAACAGCCCTGCTTAATTAGCTTTGCTTTGTGATTTGATTTTACATAAGATTTTGTTTGAAGGAGCAGCCTGATTAGTGTGTCCGAGTCTGAGCACTGGAGCCAGGCTTCTTGGATATGCATCCCAGCTCTCACTCTCTAGCTGGGTGACCTTGGGCAAGTTACCTCAGCTATCTGGGCTTCAGTTTCCACAAATGAAATCATCAAAAGAAAACTTGTCTCAGACCTTCAGTGGAAGCAGCTGAAAGAACCATTGCAGTCTCCATTTTCATTCAAGATGTGATGCTCTGAGTGTTCTCAAACATGAAGTGAGCACATACCATGTGCTGTAGGGATAAGAAAATATACAAGATGAGGTGTATGGTCCTAAGCAACAACATATTGTGAGAAGCTAATACTAAAACCTTGGCTGCAAACCTCACACCCAAGGATCCTGATAGAGTATCCACACGAGAGAACAAACGCACAGGGAAAGAAGACAAGAGCAAAAGACAGAATGGTCTTCTTTTCTCTCAGCGCCCTGGGATGCATAACAAAAGCTCACCATTCTCCCCTGCTCTGCCTCATCCTGTGAAAATCCCAGACCAGGAGTCCAAGTCTTTGTGACTGCATACAAGGGCATTTCCTCTAAGACCACGATCTTAGTAGTTACAGTGCCCCAAAGTGTGCTATGGATTTCCCACATTTGGACTTTCTTGTAGAACATTCACCAACCAACCCCATGTCCAGCTTGGGGTACGTGAAAAGTCCATTCTGAATCTGAGACCAGAAGCCCTATTAGGAGCCTGCCACATCCACAGGGGGGGAATTACTGAGAAACATACATAAAATGAAATATATTTATATCATGATAAATATCTAAGTCATTCTTCTCACCCAAGGATGCGTTTATTGATTTTAGAAAGAAGAAGGGAGGGAGAGAGAGAGAAAGAAACATTAGTGTGAGAGAAACATTGATTGTTGACTCCTGTAGGCCTTGGACCTGCAACCTAGGTATGTGCCCTGACAGGGAATTGAGCCCACAAAATTTTGGTGTATGGTATGACATTCCAAACAACTGAGCCACCCAGCCAGAGCTCTACAGATCTTAAGAGCTAATGTTTCTCTCAGGAAGTAGCATCTGGAACTGAGGATTTTTATATGTGATTGTCAGAGAAAGGTTCTGAGTTATCTGCTCAGCTCACAGAAGACCTCCTATCTTCTCACCTTCCGCACGGAGCGAAGGACAGGCAGCTGCATAGGTTCTACAGCAGAGCTCCTCAAACCTCAGCCTGTGACCTGGAAACTTCAGACATAGAGCTCCTACTTTAGTAGGTCTGGGTGGCCCAAGAGGCCACACCTCTAACAAGATCCCACACTTTGAGTGACAGGTTGTATATAACCCCATCCCTGGCCACAGCTGATTGGACCTGTAGTGAACACCTGACAAAAGTGAGCCAATCAGTTCCCCTCCAAACATTTATACTTGGGACAAAAAAGATTCTCCTCTCTGGGATGATCTCTCAGATGTGGAGGGAACTAAAAACTCAGAAGCTGCAGGATGGCCATTTTCTGCTATATGGACTGAACAAAAAGGAAAAACTTGTCAAGAAGAATTGACAAGTATGCAAGATGAGAGACAGGGGGGACTGTTTTTAAATCCCTAGATCCAGGGCCTACGCATACCTCTAGGGTTTCCCTCACTTGGGTTCCATATGACACCCCTTCATCACCATAATTTTCTGTTTTTCCCTTAAGTTTGTTTTAAGTTGCTTTCTGTTACTTGCAACCACAGAATCCCACTATACAGTATTATAGACTGTAAACAGTTACTGGGCCAACACTGGTCATTCTAATCTCACACCTTATTAAGAACACATGGAAGGAACTTATTAGATAACTGATGCTTGAATGAACGAACATAATGCCTCAGGCACTGTGTTTTTTACACTTTCTCCATGCCCAGATTTGGAGAAACCCTTTTACTTCCCAATTGTGAATGCAACACACTGACTGTCAATTTTTCTATTTATGACATCTATTCCCTCAGCACTCTAATTTAATTTTTCGTATCTGGCAAGGGACTCAGGAAGGTGTATTTCCCCTTTAAATACCATGAAAGTTATGAATATATCTTTCCCAAACTGCCAAAATAATTGTTTCATTTACAGAACTGAAATTCTCCAGGGAGCGTCCCAGTGATGTTCTAAATTGCTAACATCAGATATGCAGAAAACAAATATGGAGTGATCCATATGCTCCCGATCCTGAATTTAGCATCTCAGTGCAACAAAAACTTGCATTTCAATCACTTTCAGTCAGTTTATGGTTGTGAGTATATGCAGGGTTAAGGCTGGATTGAGGCCGCTGGCCTGGAAACTCTGCAGAGAAGAGCTTTGTCTGCATAGCCTGACGCTCCGGCACAGGTTAACATTTAGACAGTTCACTTTAAACGAACACTTCCAGGCTATATAGCCCATTCAGAGGGAAAATCAGAGAAGGCACTGGCTATGTGCTTGCAGAAGTTGCCACATCTCCCTCTCTTTTTTATTACTATTCAAAAAGTCTATCGTTTGGGGGGTAGGGGCACAGCCAGAAATCTACCACAAGTATGTTGTTTATATGTAAGAAGGAATAATAAATCAAGAACTTGGCATAATGAGGCTGAATAAAATGATGATGATGATGATGATGATGATGATGATGCCAGAGAACATTTTATGTTCTAGGCACTATTCTCTGCACCTTACATGTGTTAACCCATTTAATCTTCAAAATAATCCTGAGGTGGGTATCATTATTATCCTACTTCACAAAAGGGAAACTAAGGCTCAGAAAGATTTTTTAAAAACATTTATTTATTGATTTTTAGAAAGAAGGGGAGAGAAAGAGAGAGAGAGAGAGAGAGAGGGAGAGAGAGACTTGTTCTTCTATTTATTTATGTATTCATTAGTTGATTCTTGTATGTGCCCTGATCAGGAATTGAACCCACAACCTTGGCACATTGGGACGATGCTCTAAACAGCCGAGCTCCCCAGAATACTAATTAGATGTTGTGCAACAGCTGTTGTGTTTTCCTGCAAGCAGCCATTCTCTCTTCTGCTAACAGTGCCTCAGTTTCCCTTGGAGAACCACTCTTCCGCATGTTATTTTTGTGGGACAAAGTTTCTAACTTATACTCTAGGACCATAAGTTTCTCTCTAATTCAGTCATTGTTGGACCGTGAACTACATGAGGCAGGCACTGTCTTTTTCATCTCAAACTCTAGCACAGGGCACAATTTAGACAATAAATAGTTTAACAACAAACAAGCGAACACAGCATACAATGTGTAATATATCAGTGTAATGTTTTCTATGACCGTTTGGTTAGGAAATGTCCTGATTGGTCAAGCTTGTGTTTACTTAGACCAATCAGTAGCTCTCCTGAGATATGAATTGAATGACATATGGATAGAAGTTTTCTGGAGCCGATTCATCCTGACCATGGTGCCCTGAAGGGACTGCTACCTCTGTCCAGGAATTGACCCCTGTTCCTGTACATTGCAGGTCCAGATGTTCAGCTTCTCCTTTAGTTCTCTGAGATACCCCTTACCCCACAAATAAATTCCCTTTTTGCTCAACTGCACCAGAGTTGGTTTGTATTGTCTGCAACCAAATCGCCCTGTATTATAACTGGTATGTCTATACCATTCACAACATAGCAGACACAGAAACTTTACAGAGACGCTGAGCAGCACTGAAAGTCCAGGACCTAAGTTAGGCACAGTCCCTGGCATTGAGCCTTCACTCATTCAGCAGACATCACTCACACGGTGACTATGTAAGCCTGGAGCTATAACAGGTCTTTTCTGTGGATTTTTCTTTTCAGTAACTACAATATAATGATGATGACAGCATCATGTCCACTTTGCAGATGAGGAAAGTAAGGCTCAAGGAGGTTAAGTAACTTTCCCAAGAACATAATACCATGAGTGACATAGTCAGGACTGAAAATCATGTCGTCCTGAAGCCAAAGCAATTGCTATTACAGTCTCCAATAGCCTGGGCACTTGGTTCACTGGCAGGGCTGAAAAATCTGGTTGTCAAACTTAGGCAAAAGGAAACAGGAGAACTGAATGGACTGAGTTCAATGTGGTTCAAACTAGTTCAAGGGTGGGGACAACAACCAAGTAAGTCATTATACACTGCACTATTCATTGACTTTTTTAATTAAATAGAAGGTGTTTCACTTAAGAAGAAAACTTGAGAGGAGTTCTAGCCAAGATGGATGCATAGGTAGAAACACTTTGCTTCCTCACACAAACAAAAGAAGTATAACAACCAATTTAAAAGCAATACACAAACAGAACTGCCAGAAAATCAAACTGTATAGAACTTTGACAATCAGGAGTTAAAGAAATATTCATCCATACTGGTAAGAGGGGCGGAGACCAGCAGCCAGGAGGAGAGGACCAGCAGCTTGACCACATGATCAAGGCTGGGCTGGCTGATCAGGAAACTAAAGAATCAACACCTCTAGCTATAAAACATTGTGGGGATTGTGAAGGCAAGAGAAGCTTCCAGTCTCACAGGAGAATTTGTTGGAAAGTGGAGCTAGAGCAGAGTGAGCCAGCAGCATTGCTCCCTCTCTGAACCCTCTCCCACAGACAGCACCACAACGCAGCAAAGAGGGTTGCCCCGCCCTGGCAAATACCTAAGGCTCTGCCCCTTACAACATAACAGGTGCACTGAGACAAAGAAATATGGCCCAAATAAAAGAACAATCAAAACTCCAGAAAAAGCTAAGCGATGAGGCGATAGCTAACCTATCAGACGCAGAGTTCAAAACACTGGTAATCAGGTTGCCCACAGAAATGATTGAGTATGGCCACAAAATAAAAAAATAAGTGAAGGCTATGAAAAGAGAAATAAAGCAAAATATACAGGGAACTAACAGTGAAAGGAAGAAAACTGGGACTCAAATCAATGATTTGGAACAGAAGGAAGAAATAAACATTCAACCAGAACACCATGAAGAAACAAGAATTCAAAAACATGAGGAGAGGCTTAGGAACCTCCAGGACAACTTTAAACGTCCCAACATCTGAATCACAGGGGTGCCAGAAGGAGAAGAGGAAAAGCAAAAAATGAAAAACTTATTTGAACAAATAATGAAGAAGAACTTCCCCAATCTGGCAAAGGAAATAGACTTTCAGGAAGTCCAGAAAGCTCAGAGAGTCCCAAAGAAGTTGGACCCAAGGAGGAACACACCAAGCCATATCATAATTACATTAGCCATGATTAAGTATAAGAACAGAATCTTAAATGTAACAAGAGAAAAGGACACAGTTACCTACAAAGGAGTTCCCATTAGACTATAGACTATCAGCCGATTTCTCAAACAACAACAACAACAACAACAACAACAACAACAACAACAAAAACCTTGCAGGCAGGAAGGTGCTGGAAAGAAGTATTCAAAGTCATGAAAGGCAAGGACCTACATCCAAGGTTACTCTATCCAGCAAAGCTGTCATTTAGAATGGAAGGGCAGATAAAGTGCTTCCCAGGTAAGGTCAAGTTAAAGGAGTTCATCATCATCCAGCTCTTATTATATGAAATGTTAAAGGGACTTATCTAAGAAAAAAGATAAAAAATATGAACAGTAAAATGACTACAAACTCACAGGTATTAACAACCGAACCTAAAACAACAACAACAGCAACAAAAACCCTAAGCAAACAACTAGAACAGGAACAGAATCACAGAAATGGAGATCACATGGAGGGTTATCAGTGGGGAGAGGGTGGGGGAGATTGTGGGGAAAAGGTACAGGGAATAAGAAACATAATTGGTAGGCACAAAATAGACAAGGGGAGGTTAAAAATAGTATAAGAAATGTAGAAGCCAAGGGACTTACATATATGACCCATGAGCATGAACATAAGGGGTGGGAGAATGCTGGAGGCAGGATGGTGCAGGGTGGAGGGGGACAAAGGGGATAAAAAACTGCTATTACAGTATGGGACAACTGTAGTAGAATGATCAATAAAATATACTAAAAAAATAAAACTAACTCAAAAAGCCCATAGTATTTTTTAATTAAGTACTTTATTTCTGCTGGATCAAATTAAAAGTGAACAGGATTCTGTACAGCAAAGAAAACCATCAAAAAATGAAAATGCAAACTAGTGGACAGGAGAAAATATTGGCAAGTTATATATCTGATAAAGGGCTAGCATCCAAAATATGTAAGAACTCATATAATTCAACAACAAAAAATCCAATTAAAAAATAAGCAGAACTGAATATTTCAAAGAGCACATACAGATGGCCAATAGGTGTATAAAAAGATCCTCAACATCACAGTCATCATGGAAATGCAAATCAAAGCCACAGTGCGATACCACCTCACACCTGTCAGAAGGACTATCATCAATAAATCAACAAACACAAGTGTTGGTGAGACTGTGAAGAAAAGAGAATCCTTGTACAGTGATGGCAGGATTGTAAATTGGTACAGCCACTGTGGAAAGCAGTATGGCGTTACCTCAAAAAATTAAAAATAGAACTACCTTATAATCCAGCAATCCCACTTCTGAGTATTTATCTGAAAAAAATAAAAGTGCTAATTCAAAAAGATATATGCACCCCTATGTTCATTGCATCATCATTTACAATAGCCAAAGCGTCAAAACAACCAAGTGTCCATCCTTAGATGAGTGCATAAGTAAGTGGTGGTATATACAATGAGGTATGTCCAGTAAAAGTGCAGCCACTGTTAATATAACAAGAACAGTTTGTGTGACATTGATGTAACCTGGCAGCCAAGGAAGAGTGAACTGGAATGTGCATGTGTGAACAATGATGACTCCACTGTACTAGTCAGTGGGGGCAATAGATGGCATTGAGTGAACATGTGTACTGTGTGGCTGTCATATTCAAAATGACTAAGCGAGTAGAGCACTGAATCTGCATGAAATTTTGTGTTAAGCTTGAACATTCCTCTGCAGAAACTATTTGGATGTTTCAGAAGGCC
>PVJI01026164.1:0-19340 GCA_004026765.1 Micronycteris hirsuta
TATTATAAGGTGTCCTTCTGGGTCTCTCTTTATGGCCCTTTTTTTGAAGTCTATTTTGTCTGATATGAGTATTGCTACCCCAGCTCTTTTTTCTTGTCCGTTTGCTTGGAAAACTTGTTTCCAGCCATTCACTTTCAGTCTGTGTAAGTCTTTTGTCCTGAGGTGGGTCTCTTGTAGGCAGCATATGTGTGGGTCGTGCTTTCTTATCTATTCCGCTATTCTATGTCTTTTAATTGGAGCATTTAATCCATTAACGTTTAAGGTTATAATTGTTAGGTACTTATTCACTGCCGGTTTTTTTTTTTTTTTTTTTTGTACCTGTGTTCCTCACTCTCTCTCTTTCCCTTCCTTTCCTTAAATCAGTCCCTTTAGCATCTCTTGCAGAGCTGGTTTGGTAGACTTCTTTTGTCTGGGAAGCTCCTTATTTGGCCATATATCTTTATTGAGAGCCTTGCTGGGTAGAGCAGTCTTGGTTGCAGGCCTCTGGTTTTCATTACTTGGAATATTTCTTGCCATTCTCTTCTGGCTTGGAGTGTTTCCATTGAGAAGTCAGCTGCTAACCTTATCGGGGCTCCCTTGTATGTTACTTCCTGTCTCTGTCTTGCTGCCTTTAAAATTCTCTCTTTGTCTTGGAATTTTGCCATTTTATTTATGATGTGTCTTGACGTGGGCCTGTTTGGTTTCCTTTTGATTGGGACTCTCTGTGTTTCTTGGACTTGTGTGACTTTTTCTCTCATCAGATTCAGGAAGTTTTCCATCATTACTTTTTCAAACACACTTTCTATTCCTTGCCCTTCTTCTTTCCCTTCTGGTATCCCTATTATATGAATATTATTACGTTTCATGTTGTCCTGCATTTCCCTTAATACCTCTTCATTCTTTCTGAGTCTCTTTTTCTGTCCTTGCTCTTTTTGGGTGTTTTTTTCTACTTTGTCTTCCAGCTCGCTGATCCGATCCTCTGCTTCATCGAGCCTACTTTTGATTCCTTCTATTGTGTTCTTCAGTTCAGATATTGTGTTTTTCATTTCCTCTTGGCCCTTTTGGATAGTTTCTATTTCCTTTTTCATGCTGACATAGTTTGCAGTGAGTTCATCATAGTTTCCCTGAGTTTCTGGAAATTATCTGCGAGATCATCGAGCTTCTTGAGCTTCCTGATAATCAATGCTTTGAACTCGATATCTGATAGTTGGCTTGCCTCTGTTTCATTTATCATTCTTTCTGGGGTTTCCTCCTTTCCTTTCATTTGGGGGTTTCTTCTTTGTCTTCCCATTGTTTGTGAGACTCTTCTTGCTATCCTCTGTTTCTTAAATTAATCTGTCAAGTTCTCTGGAGTAGCAAAGTTAATTTTGTCTCACTGTCTCTGTTTTTTGGACTGGCCCCTGTCCAGGACTGACTCTGGTCTTTTCACAGATCCAGGTTTTTATGTCTCACCTGTAGGTAAAGAGTAGAGAGGATGAGGGGGAAAGAAAGAAGAAAAAGAAAGAAAGAAAGAAAGAAAAAAGGAGTGAAGGAAGGGAGAGAGAATACTATAGGGAAAGGAAGGGAGGAAGGTGGAATCAAGTATAAAGAAGGAAAGAGTGGAAGGACGAATTAAAAGAAAAAAAAATTTTATCTTTTATAAATTAAAAAATAAAACAAAACAAAACAAAAAAGAAAAAAAGAGAGAGAGAGATGAGGAGGAGGGGACTAAGAATACTATAGGAGAGGGAGGAAGAAGGAATTTAAAAAATAGTGAAGGACATAGAGGAAGAAGGGCTAAAAAAACAAAGACAGAATAAAACAAAACAAAACAAAAACAAACAAACAAAAAAAAAACACCAAAAAAAAACCCCTTCAGCTTTCTGATTTTAAAGCTGCCCAGCCAGGCTGCATCCGGCTTGGAAGATATTAGTTTTGCTTTTCTTCCTTCCTGAGGTGTACTCTTCGCTGTTGTCCAGACCCCAGCCCAGTTCCTCGGTGTGCTTCTGAGTCCAAACGGTCTTTTGATGTGCACCTGATAGGGGCAGCTCTCCCTCCACCTATTTTCTCTCCGCTGGTCTAATAGGTTCTTTCCGTGCCCTTTCTGGATAGTTTGGACTCCGCTCTGAGTCAAGAGTTTGTGCGGACTGCAGCTCCGGTCTGCCACTCCCCTCAATGGGGTGCTTCTGCCTTATTCCCACAAAGCTGATTGGTCCTGCCTGGCTACGTGCGCTCGGGCTGGATGGCAAGGGCTTTGTCCCCAGCTGTTGGCGTGAGCTCCACACACCTGTGCTGGCTTTTAACTCTGTCCCTGGGTAGTGCGCCAGCAATCCCCAACCGAGGGGCCTTGGTTGCCCACTCTCCCTGGTATTTTTGAGCTGTGCGCCTCTGGCTGAGGGGCCCAGTTGTGCACTGTCCCTGGTCTTTTTGAACTGTGCACGATTAGACCATGGATCAAGGATGCGCACGGCCCTTAGCTTCCCGTTTGCTTTTGCAGGTCGCACTTGGCCGTAGAGCCACTGACTGCAAGCTGTTCCCAGTTCTTCTGGAATGAGCTGGGAAAGGCCTTGGTCCCCGAGTTCAAACAGCCTCTAATTCCCCTTGATGGAAACACAAGCTGCCGCAGGCGGAGGGCCGACCGTGTTCTCTCCCCAGTGCTATAGGCAGACTTCCCTGGGCCTCCGGTCCGGTAGGGTCCGGTAGCGCGCCAATCCGGGTAGCGCACCCGATCCCGTTTGAGCAGCGATCCTGGTCGCGCACCGGCCTCCAGACTGTTGGGGGTGGGGCCTCTCCAAATAGCCACGGAGCACCACTTTTTTCCTGTTTTTCCTCTCCAAAAAATTCTTCTTATTTACGCCCGCCAGACCAAACAAGCATCTGACCACTCACAAATCCCAATCTGGCTCCCTCCCCAAGAATCTTGCACCCGATCCGGCAGCTGCCGGGTCTGGGACTGAAGCACCGCCCTACTCCCCAGGCTGGTCCCGAGGGGGACCCTTTCCTTCCGAAGCACTCTGCTTACTGTATGAATGTTCAAATTCCCTTGTCTTCTTGGTCAACAATCATCACATGTGCTGGAATACTGCTGGGTTTTCGCCCCGTTCCTCAGAAAATGAACCAGTGGGCAGGAGGAAGTAAACTCTGTTCCCCCTATCTCGCCGCCATCTTCCAACTACCCCCCCCCCGCCATAATTCTTACACTGGCTGAACGTAAGGAACCTCTAACTTTCCAGTGCATCTCTGCATGTCCCTCTTGGTACTGGTTCCCCATGCCTGTCCCCTTCTTTTGTAGGAAGGGTTCTCAGAGTTACATGTCGCTGGAGCATACCATGTACACTGCAACATGCACGCCAGAATGTTTTGTGACAGTTGTGTACTCTTTGGGGGAACATATCATCTCATCAGTAAAAAGATGCCATGATGTGTGCCTGTCATTCCTTAGAACCCATGGAAGAGAAGTCATTCTCATAAAATCTCCAAACTCGCCATCAAGACATCTCAGATATGCCAGGAGGGTCCTCAGTTTTATCATTGTTTTTGTTGGAATCGCACATTCCTCATGGCAAGCCTGCTTTACTGCTTTTGAATGACTAAATAATTTTTGGATTTTCACCTTCCTGGCAGTCAAATACCCAGCCATGGACCATTTGTATGTCTTAGTGTTATACTTTATTAAAATTCAGTCTATTTGCTTTCAGCAAAATGATATGATCTCAGAAATTCTTACATTGAGAAACTGATTTGTCTGGGGTGAGGTTCCCAGGTCTGCTCAGGTGCACACCTGTTGGGTTAGTCTATTCCATATTAGGTTTACAATTCACTTGTTTAATCTGAAAATCAGTAGCATGTCTTCAATCAGCCTCCAGTGTTTTTTACAATTAAAAAAATCAAAAGAATTAGGAGATATTGGCTCCCAGAGAAAGCACCCCAAGACTGCTTCTTATTCCTAATATAGAAATCTAATGAGCTCACAAAAGACCAGGTGTGGTGCCAGCTCTCACCTCTGCCTTTGCCAGCTTTCATGATGTTATAGGGATATTTTTTAACAAAATCATTCAGTGAGCAGATACGGTGGCCTCTCTGGAGTGGGAATAAGGGTAGGACTAGCAAATATAGAACTACTACAGCTGTTTTTAATCTGCAGTTTATACCAGTAGTGGCTGGACTGAAGACGGGTCCTGGTGAGGGTGGAGCTGCAGGGGGTGCCACCGTCTGATGCTCAGCTCTCAAGTGCTTTTTACACTCACCCGTTGCATCTTTGACCCCCTTAGCTTGTGACAGTTTCACCATGACCTTGCAGACTTGCTGAACATGATGGCTTTACCCACACCTGGTGCAGGAGTCCTCTACCTGAGCCCCACACTCTCCTGGACCTGCTTATCTGGAAACACTGAGCTCCAAACTGGACCAGCCAGGCCTGCAAACTCCTCCTGTGTGTGGCCCAGATAATTTAGAACACTTATCAGAAAACAAATAGGTTCAAGGCTGACTTGTAGGTAAACCAGCTAGCAGCTAAAAATGATGCCTGGATTGTTGTACAGTGTTGAAAATGTAGCTTATACTCAGGAAATGCATTTTAAGTGAACAACAATAAAATAGTGGTGTCTTGCTCTATGTAAGTTTAATTAAATAAAGCCATAAAGCATCTTCACATGCCCTTATTTTTTAGTGAATCTTCAGTGAATTACCAGCCTTCCTGAAAAGAACCAGTGCCCTAGGCCCTGGGCCCTGAAATCACCTCCACAGAGTGGAAAGTGTCTCTGAGAGGCTTCCGATGAGCTTTAGGCAGGACTTGGGATCCCAGCAGCTGCAGAAGTGGGTCAGGACCTGCTGCCATCAGCCCCACTCTCAGGAGTGAAATTTGAAAAAGGAAGTAGCTGAATGCAAAGGTCTTTTTTTTTTTAAGACAAATGGAATAAGAAGTTTTGAGTATAAATTGCCATGAGCCCCGGGAAGGTGTGACAGTTGACACAGTGACTACAGAAATGACTGCAGAAGTGTGCAAACTCTTGTGTGCATCTTGATGACATTACCAGTGCTGAGGTATGGAGTGGGAGGGGCAGACCCCTTCCCACTGTTTCCTACAAACACAGGATACTGAGCTGTATTACACCAACTGGACAAACTATCATAAGGCAATGTTTCTGACCCACATTAACTAACACATTTCCTGAAAAGGGGGTTCCTTTTTTTTAAGTTCCATTATTGGGCTTCCAGCCCCTATTAGTAAAACTGAGTGAAAAACACTAAAATAACATTATTTTTGTTATTTTTTAAAAGGCTCTTGATAAAAAAAAAAGATTTTGACATTTCAAATATTTCAGGCCCATCATATTTAAAGTTCAAAATGTTACTTCCCTGGGTCCTGTGGCTGCTGTAACAGATGAACAGGAATTTGGCACATAGGGCAACATGTTTGTTCTTACAATTCTGGAGGTCAGCAGTTGGGCTAAGGTCCAGATGTAAATGGGCTGCAGCCTCAACTGGAGCAGTGCTGGGCCCTTCATCCCCTCTCAGTACCAACACAGACTTTCCAATCTCTCTACTTTCTTAACATCACTTTTTTCCCTGCAATCCTTTGTCCCCTCTTACAAGGACACTTGCAATTACATCCAGGGCCCACCCAGACAATCTAGCATCGTCTCCCTATCTCAAAATCCTGACTTAATCACAACTTCCAAGTCTTTTTTGCCATCTAAGTTCCCATTCATGGTTCCAGGTCTGAAAGCAGGGGCATAACTGGCCATTATTTAGGCTACCACTGTGAGTGTCCACATGGTTCATTGACTTAACTACTACAGTGTGAGCTTAGGAAACAAACTCAGTGTGGTGCCCAGGCCCATGGGCCCCAAGGACACGAGACTCCTCTTGGCCTTGTCCACTGTGTGAGCCCAGAGCTGCTGAAGTTCCCACATGAAACAAACTCAGGCCTGAGGAGCTGACTCCAGATCCCAACTTTGCAGAAGAGCAGGATGCCAGGTGCCAGTTGTTGAGCAGAAATCAGAAGCCCACTCACTGCTGTGTCCAAGTGAACACAGTTACCTGCTGTCTCCTGGAAACCTGTACCTAGGTGTGAGCTGCCCCTCAATAGCACTACAGAGGGGAGGAATAAATGGCATTAATTGAGTGACAGGTGGCTGGGAAGGAGTGCAGGGTATTTTGTGGAGAGCTGGGAATACTCCCCTAAAGAAGAAAGTTCATTTGACAATATTGAACTGGGGATCTCCAAACTAGACAGCAACAGCAATTGAGTGACAGACTGAATAGCAATGATTCTTCCCAGAAAAGCATGGGCAGGAGCACTTCCTGTTCCAACAGACTGAAATCTGAGCTCCAGCTTTGCCCTTGCTGCCAGGTGACCATGCAGCACAAAGTGCTTAACTTTCTCATCCTTGGTTTCCTCACCTTACAACTTTTTCTAAGGTTATTTGGGGGTTACATGGCATCATGTACTACTGAGTGCCTGAAGCATATGATGCTCATGCAGGCACAGTGACAAAGAGGGAGGGTACGACATTGGACTCTGACCCAACTGTGGACATGCAGTTCTGGGCAGTGATTTCACCTTAGGGATGCATTGACTGGTGTGCCTGGTACAGTGGTCCCCTGGAGAGTCATTGAGGTTCTAGTGAATTATTGAATTTCATACCACCTACCTGCACACGTCTGTGACATTGGCCTCACAGCTCTATATTTCTTTCTTTCTTTTTATTAAGCCTCACCTGAGAACATATTTATTGCTTTTAGAGAGAGGAAGGTAGGGGAGAGAAACATTAATTTGAGAGAAAAACATCAATCAGTTATCTCCTGTACACACCCTGACCGGGGATCCAAACTGCAACTATTTTGGTGTACAGGACCATGCTCCAACCACCTGAGCCTCCCGGCCATGGCACAGCCCTGTATTTCTGACTTTCTGTGCATCTGGGTTGGGGGTGCAAGCTGTACTTTTGTATCAAGGACCTCATTGATACTCAGTATGGACACTCTGGTTTTTTAAATTATTTTATTGTTGTTCAATTATAGTTGTCTGCATTTACCCCCTCACCGCAGCCAAACCCACCTCCCTCCCTTGCTTCCACCCTCCCTTGGTTCTGTCCATGTGTCTTTTATAGTTGTTCCTGAAAACCCTTCCTCCCTTCCCCCCATTATCCCCTCCCACTTCCCCTCTGGTTACTGTCAGATTGTTCTTAATTTCAATGTCTCTGGTTATATTTTGCTTGCTTTTTTCTTTTGTTGATTAGGTTCTAGTTAAAGGTGAGATCATACAGAATTATTGTGACATTAAGACACCTGCTGCCACAATCACCAGTGACTGTCCCCATTCAAATTTCTGTCACTATTAGTCCTCAGCTTCTGAGAGCTTGTTTCTCATTTCATCCTAGAAACCTCAGTCTTGCCCTATGTCCTCTCATTTTAGTGTTTACACAAAAATGAGCCTTTTACAGACATTGTGAACCAATTTTAAAAGGAATGCTATTGGTTTTCCTGGATCTCAAAGATGTGAACTATCCCTCCTGTTTTTTGAATTAATGGCTCCACGACACTGAAGATGACTCACTGCTCTCCAGCCAATGATTCTCATTCTCAGAGAATGTTGTAAATCATGAACTAACTTCTAGAGGGCATGTACTAACTAGTATTTGTTTTTTTAAAAATTGAAGTTGCTCTTTCATTTCTGAAAGGCTTTGAAACTATTAATTAAATCAAGATGAGGCAAATAAGGACACAACAAGTTAAATCATCTAAAGGAAACAAAGAGCAGAATTTTAGGTAGAGTCCAGCTTTTGAACAATACGTGTATACTTGGATTATAACTCTCTGGGTGCTGCAGTAAAAAAAAGAAACACATTAAGACACTAAAGTGGACACATGTCTATTAGCATGCTAAGACAAAATTTTGCTTGCAACTAAAGTCACATAGAAATTTATTGTAATTGCCTTTGTCATAGCTGTCAAAGCTACTGGTATCTTTAACAGTGCTTTATAAGATGTAAAATATTATTTAAACAGAATATTTTTCACATCAACACTGTGAAGGCAGAAGAATATTTTAAATCCTAAATCTGTGATTATTTGCCTGAGAAGGGCCATGTGTTAGTGTGCTGGGGTGGCCTTAACAAAGTACTACAAACCTAGTCACTTAAACAATAAAAACAGTGTGAGAAGTCTAGGATCGAGGTTTTGGCAGGATGGGCTCATCCTGGAGTCTGTGGGAAAGTCTGTCTGAATTTCTGCCAGCTTCTAGTGGTTTGCTGGCTTGACACATAGCCCCTTTAGGGTCTTCATGTTCATATGGTGCTCACCCTGTGTGCATGCCTCTCTGTCCAAACTTCTCCTTGTTATAAGGACACCAGTCATGTTGGGTTAGGAGCCCACTTCACTCTAGTTAGGACCCCATCCTAACCAATTACACCTGAAATGACTCTATTCCAATTAAGGTCACATTCTGAGCTTATTAGGTTAGAACTACACCTGATATTCTGACACTGTTGTTTTCACACTGCTGGCCCTATCATAGTCATAACAACCATCATGTGTAAACAACATAATGTTCGAATTGTCTTGTTAAAAAGATATATCTTTTGAAAAATATATTCAGGGGAATCCAATATCACCTCCACTCTTGTAGCTACATATCTGGTTGAACCTTCAGGCTCTGAATTTAAACAGACAAGGACTGATTCCTGTCCCCACCAGTTGTCAGTGTTGTGATCTTGTACAATGTCAGGTATAAATAAGGTAGCTATCCAGTTAGACTTTTAGTACTGCTCCTGCTACATAGTACATGCCAATACATTTCAGAAATTATTTTTTGCAGAAATTTACATTTTCTAAAATAAAGAATAACCTTGTAACTCAATGTGAATCAATAGAGGCACTTTGTCATATTTTATTGGTAAAGAAATATAGGGGGTGCATGTTCCTATCAAAATTAATGTTTAATGAAAATCTTTTATGGTACATTCCTAACATCACACATGTTCAAGTAACGTGATGTATTCTTAACATTTATTTTCAGGCAAAAATGATGCTAAGAAACCAGAACTTGAGATGATTCTGCATTGGTAACAAGAGAATATGCTATTCTGACACATTATGGTAATATCGTACTTTTTAACCAAATAACAGTAAACAACTCCTAGAAATAAGTAAGAAAACAGCACACAAGTTGGAATATGCCATGGAAAGTCTTGTTTATATATTTCTACATAGACAATTTATTACATTAAGACAAGATTTTCAATATTTTTAATTTCATGGCACATGTAAACTAATTATTAATATTCTGTGGCACACCAAAAATAAATATTTTTGCTGATCTGACCAAAAAATAGGTATAATTGTGATTCATTCACACCAGATGGCTATTGTTGTGTTGACATGGCTACTGTTGACATTTTTTTGTTTGATGATGGAAGAGAAAAGAGGTCAGTACCTCTGACTAAATAGTCAGGAATTGCATATTTAAAAAATTCTTGTGGCACACTGGTTGAAAATCACTAAAGCAAGATTTTCCCTGAGGTGGTAGAGATGTAAAATCCCAATATAGTATCTCCATTTTATGAGAAACTCAGAGTATAACACAAAGGCTTTGTTTTGGAGACTCTGTGTATGGAAGAGGTGGTGTTTAAAAGAAAACATTTTACTGCGGTATCCATTCCATCTCCTGGTCTTTTCCAACCAGTTTGGATTGACAGTTTTCTGTGTTAAACTTTGTCATGAGGTCTGAAAAGTGATGATTGCAGTATGTGATATATTGACTCTTCCTTGTTTAACTAGGATTTTCTGAGAGTTTCACAGAAAGAACATTGTATTACTTCACTTTGATTACTAATTTTTAGGTCATGTGTTCTGTTTATCCAAAGTTCAAATTATTGAAGCTTGACGGGAGTCAGTACAAAATAGAGCCCTGCAGTTTATCCTTAACGAGGTATTCTTTCATCATCTATATTATTCCTCAACTTGAAATGTTTGAAACTCTATTTTTTTCATACCTGTCTCCAGTGTTTTGCTGTGTAAAGATGGCTTAGAATTAATGATAGGCCTATGGATCTGATTAAGAATGTGGGAAAAAGTAGCAATATGACAAGGTTTGGGCAGGATAAGAGTGGAAAAGAAGAGAAGAAATGGGGGTTTTAGAACAAGATCTCGAAACAATTTTGAAATGTTCATTATTTAATTAACTAAATAAATAAATACATACAGGAAAAGACTGCACTGTTCTACTCAAAGGTTTTAAGAATTTGGAAGAAAAGATTGATTTCTTTGAGCTAGCTATCAAAAGGACATCCATTAGAGTTTCTTTAAAAAGAAACACACACATAGTCATTTTTAGACACAGTTAGTCCATTAATATCCCCTCCTCTCTCCTGGTCTCTCTCCAGCAGAAAAAGGGGTGTTTGGGGTAGAAAAAATAATATTCAAGGAGTCCTCACAATTTAAAAAATATGATTGTTATGGAAAGTTTAGAAATAATTTTTTTAATATTCTGATTGCTAAAACTCTCAAAAAAAGGTCATATTTTTATGAGCATCCACTAGTCATACTAATGGCAGGAAAAGAGCATTGAACTTAGCCTTGTACAAACTGAAAGTTTTCTTTTAGCCATTTGCTGTAATTAGTTGTAATATAGAACAGATGTGCTCAACATATAGATAACATGTATAAACAATAAACCCCCTGCATCAGAAGCATGTCATGACACTTTTCACTAGTTGTGGCAGACTTGCACTGTGAAGCTCTTTGGAGTGCCCAGGCAGTGCTAGCAACAGACAGGGTGACAGTCACACAACTGAGGAGCAGAGACATTCAGGATGTCCCATCTCATATACAAGGTGCTGGACCTTTTGGTCACAGTGCACATTAGCACAGACTAAAGGGACTGGCCACTGAGCCTGCCTTTTCCACTTAAGGGCCACATAACTTCATTAAACCTCAGTTTCTTCACTGAGAAAGTACAGAAAAGCCTAGAGCTCCATTTCTGTGTTATAGGGTTTTTATGAGGATTGAGTGACCTCAAATATGTACAAGAACAATGTATACTATAAAGCTCTGTAAAACTTTAATGGTTACTACGCATACAAGAAATATTTGTTAGAATTCACTTATAAATGAGCTTGATGTTTTCACCTTTCAGCATAACCCACTGATAAGTATAAAATATGTTTATTGACTCATAGTGGTGGTCAATTAATTTTATAAAATTCTACCTCAATAAAGTACTGAATCATTGTGCAAACAGTTCAAACCAATGTCTCTTAGAACATCATTCATAACAGTTTTCCTCAAAATTTTAAACTGAGTAGCCCTGTACTGTGGCAGGATTCTTTTCACACACATGAAAAAACGTAAGCCCCGGGAATTCACGAGTGTGTGAGCAAAACTCCACATGAGAAAACATTCCTGTGTGGGCCAGCATAAATCATGTCCGTGGAAAAAAGAATTCTCTAATGGGAATTTGGCAAAAATGTTTCCTAAGAAACTCTCTGCCTTGCTGGGTCTCTTTCCCCAGAGCCAAGTTTAGGTTAATAGATGCTTGAGATTCTTCCCTGCCTCAATGTTTTATGGTCCTAAAAGTTAACAGCCCTAGCTAGCTTACCCTCAATTTACTTGTCTCCTGTTTAATGTACTGCCCCCGTCCTGTCTGCCACAGGACCTGAATTTACATCCTAATGCTCTGTACCCCAAATGTTTACCTTACTGAGTAAACCTCCCGCTTATCTATCCCCTTCCCATATATCTTCATGACCTAGCTGAAGACCCTTGTTCTGCATATAGTTCATGAATAACTAATCCAATGCAAATGTATCCTAAAACTTCTAATAAAAAGCCCAGCTGAGCTACACCCGGGGCCTTTCCAGACCAGAAGGGAAAGACCCATGGCACCCGGACTTCCTTCTCCAAGCGTGTCTCTGGGTGAGATTGATTCACGCATTTGGTTGCGGTCCCCCACAGATTTTGCTGGGACGAAATCCCATCACTGTACCTTTGGGAATACAATGCTAACATCCTAATTTATTTTCAATTAGAAGTTAATTTGCTTAAAAATATATGTTATCAAACTGCCTGGCCCTGAGCTATTTTAGGTTACAAGGAGCACATCTCATCCCTCTAGTAGGTCACAGAGACCACAGTGCTGTAAGCGAACACTTGGGATCCAGGACAGGGCACTGTCTGCTTGCAAATAATGTTAGATAAGACAGTCCTCAAAGACGGTATAAATAATAATAGCTTTCCTATGTGACAACTGTATCCAAGTAATGAGTCATAAAGAACATTCACTCACCAGCAATCTCAATTATAAATATCTAGAAAGAAATTCTAAATTATTTTTCAAAAAACGTTGTAGAAATCTTAGATTAACAGTAACATGTATTACTGAATCAGAAAACTCACTATATCAAATGACATAAAATTGATTTAAAGGTTTAGCTAAACATTAAATACTCCAGAATAGTCAAGACAATTTTAAAGAATAATAAAAAGAAAAGGAACTTCTTACTGGATATAAGAATGTTGTATAATGTTACAGACATTAAAAATTTGGTACTGGTACTAGAATAGATAAATTAATCAATGACACAGAATAGAAAGGACATACATAACCTCAGATGTGAATGTGAAGTTACGTATAGCAAAGGACACATTTAAAACAGTGCCTCAATTTATTTATTCGGACAACTGGACCATCTGAGACAAAATAGGTAGATTCCTACCCCAGTGTGGTGAATACCTGGGGTAGGGAACTGCATTTGGACATGGCTCTGAACACCCTGGCACAAGGGCCAGGACATGGGGTTTTAGTCACCATTCCTGGCCCTACATGCCATTGTCTGCGGGATGGGTGTGTGCACCTCCCTACTGGGGTTGCCAGTGGACCCTCTGACGTAGGACAAATGAGGTCTCAGCACAGCAGGATGTTCCAAGTGCTCAGCAAACACCAGCAAGATTGCTCAAAAAGAGAAGTTTACAAGAAACTTTCCTGACAACGAGCCCAGAGTTAACATCAAATGTAAATGTTTTCTACTTTTGTTCTTACAGAATTTCTGTCTCTCTTTGTTATCAGAGTCTTTTCATATGTCAGTCTGAATCAGTGCCAGTTCATTTAGATAAAAAGTCAAAGACAGAAACTTTGGGAGCAGCAGGCAGAGTCCTGAGGGCCCAGGATGAGGTCATGGGAATGACATTAGCAGGGCAGTGACTTCCAGCCGGCAGCCTTTGCTTGTGCTGGTGGAAATTTTGTTCTCAAAAATTGAAGTTGTTGGGAGAAAAATGGGAAATAGTTTTAAGGGAAAGGAGGGCTGGAAAAGTACAGCATATACTCTCATGAGTCTCTTAAATCTACTACCTACCTGTGTGCCTCACTATATGCCACATACCTGCTAAGCATTTTATAAGCTGTCTTTATCTTCCTTTTTGTTTTTTTTTAATTACTTTATTGTTCTTAAATTACAGTTGTCTTCAGTTTCTCCCCTCCCCACCTCCCCATCCCATCCAAACCCAGTCAGGGCAGATGTCCGAGTGGTCGGCCAGGTCCCCAGTAGGGGGCGCGTGAGAGGCAGCCACACATTGATGTATCTTCCTGTTTTCAGATGAGACAACCAAGGTTCACAGATAATAATTGCTTGCTCGAGATTATGTAAAGAAACAGAGGTTGTAATCAGAGGAAGCATTTGTTCTTTTATTTTCTAGGCACACATATTTAATTAATAATACTTTTCTTTTATTCCCATCACCCCATCCCCTCCCATCTGGACCAGCCTGTTCTCTGTAGTAATGAGTTTTTTCTGTTTTGTTTGTTAGTTTATTTTGTTCTTTAGATTCCACGTGTAAGTGAAATCATGTGGTATTTGTCTTTCTCTGACTGACTTATTTCACTCAGCACAATACCCTCTAAGTCCATCCACGTTGTTGAAATGGTAAGATTTCATTCTTTTTATAGCTGAGTAATATTCCATTGTATATATGCACCACTTCTTTATTCAATTTTCTATTGGTAGGCACTTGGGTTACTTCCAAATCTTGGCTGTTGAAAATAATGCTACAATGAAATAGGGTTGCATATACATATATTAATTAGAATCAGGGTTTTGAGTTTCTTCGGATGTGTATCCAGAAGTGGAATCTCTGGGTCATAAGGCAGTTCCATTTTTAATCTTTGGAGGTAACTCCATACCGCTTTCCACAGTGGCTGCACCAATCTTCATTCTCACTAGCAGTGCATGAGGTTCCTCTTTTCTCCACATCTTCACCAGCACTTGTTGTGTGTTAATTTATTGATTATAGCCATTCTGACAGGTGTGAGGTAATACCTCATTGTGGTTTTAATTTGCATTTCTCTGATGATTGGTGATGTTGAGCATCTTTTCTTATGTCCGTTGGCCATCTGTATGTCCTCTTTGAGGAAGTGTCTATTTAGCTCCTCTGCCCGTCTCCTACTTGTATGACATTGGTTCCTTGTAGTAACAGCCATTATAACCTGGGTCATGGGCATCAGAAGGACAGGTGAGGGGGCTGAGCTATGGAGGAACAGTCTGCCCCTGTTTTTTGAGTAGCAGTTTTAGGATGGTCAATGTGACTGATGTCACCACATTTGCACTGAAAATTCACTGGAGTAAAGAATTAAAATCCCTAAGAAATTCCTGTGGATGATTTGTTGCTATAGAAACCATGTCTTGGCTACAGGTGTGACAATCCTGCTTTTTGTCCAGGAACTGAAGGAATGCAGATGGGCCAGAAAGGCCAATCTATTTAGCCCTCTACACAATAAAAAGCAATAGGTTGTATAATTGACACACATCTGTGAGAAAATTTTTTTAAATGGAGCCTTTCCCAAGGTAAGGCTTTCATAGTTTTTAACAATAATTACAGGGGTGGCAAAAGTAGGCTTATAGTCATAAGTAGATGAAACATAGAGTTTATTCTTGTATTATCATTTAATTATTGTGCTATTTATGATTATTATTATTAACCTACTTTTGCCCAGTCCTGTATTTATGCCTCTTTTCCATCAATTCTGCTTACTGACTGCACAACCTTGGAAGAGAGGCTGTGAGGCTGATAAAAATCTGCAATGCTCAGGCTATAAACCTTTATCCTTATCCAGTTGATGAGCTACCTGTCAGGATATGTTCCAATCTCATAATCCTTAAAACTCCATTTCTGCAATGCTCATGAAAACCCTAAGCCACATGCCAATTGAGGCTGGTTTTTCTCCTGCTGAAATGGTGCCTGTAATTACTAGATTCTATCAAGAAGATGGTAGAATTTAAGCTTATTGATTGGGACTCATGTAGGATGGGAACCCCAAGAGCCAATGACTAAAAAGTCTGGATTTAGTTTTGTGAATAAAAAAATAGCCAGATACATACAGACAAATGTATGATTCCACTTCCATGAGGTACCTAGAACAGACACAGTCAGAGAGAAGGTGTAGGAGGGCAGGGACTAGGGTCTGCACATCCTTGCAACCCAGAGATGAGGAAGGCGATGCAGCACCGTGGTCCTAGCTCAGCGCTGGAATCACGTTGTGTTTTCTGGCCATTACCTTTCTGCTAATAAATTCTACCCCACAGCATTTGATCATCCTATAAAGGGCTTGGACTTACACCTGACATGCACTAGGAGATCAGAAACAATTAGCTGTTGTTACCTTGTACTCAAACCCTAGGACTATCTAAATGAGTCAGCAGATCATAGGGAAAATGGAGGTATAGGAGTTTCCCAAGAGATGAGAGTTGTGTCCCTGGAGAAATTGCCACACTGTTACTATGGAAATCTTCCACTCTGCTCCTAAGAGCAGTGTCACAGCTAAACTACATTGTGACATAAATTTTCCAAAGAATCATTCCAGATATATACAAGCATGCCTCAGAGATATTGGGGGCTTGACTGCAGGCCCCCACAAGAAAGCAAATATTGCAATCAAGTGAGCCACACAAATTTGTACTTCCAGATATAAACTTTATGTTTGTGCTATACTATAGTCCATTAAGTGTGCAGAAGCATTATGTCTAAAAACAATGTACATGCCATAATTAAAGTTTTGTTATTGCTAAAAAATGCTGACCATCATCTGAGCCTTCAGCAAGTCCTAATCATTTTGCTGGTGGAAATTCTTTTTTTGCCTCTGTGTTGATGGCTGCTGACTGATGAGGGTGGTTGGTGGTTTGCTAAAGGCTAGGATGACTGTGGCAATTTCTTAAAATATGACAGCACTAAAGTTTGCTGCATTGATTGATGCTTCCTTTCAGGAGTGATTTCTCTGTAGCATGTGCTGCTGTTTGAAAGCATTTTATCCTCAGTAGAACTTCTTTCAACATTAGAGTCAGTCCTCTCAAACCCTGCCACTGCTTCATCAGCTAAGTTTATGTGATATTCCAAATTCTTTGTTGCCATTTCAACAATTTGCACAGCTTCTTCACCAGGGGTAGATTCCATCTCAGGAAACTTATTTTAGTTCTAACTTCGTCTATCAAGTCAGTAAGTACAAAAGGTCCATAATCTGAGTCTGAAAAGCTCAGTTCATCACATCTGCTCCTGCATGTCTCACACACAGATTTAACCCTGAAGGCAGTTCATGACCACATGCATCTCTAGAAAACCTTCAGATTGATGTTGGAGCAGAAATTATAACTGAATTACACAGTTATAAATACATAACCAGGAGCTTCCAACCACTACTTGGGGATAATTTTTCTCTTCCTTCCTATTACTTTTCATAAATCTCCCTATATTTCTAAAAAATATTTTGCTTCCTTCACTTGGTGGAAATTATATCTGCTTTGACTTGTAACTCACCTTTTTCTGAATGTCACTATCTAACTTAAGTGCCCTAAAATTCATTTTTCTTTATCAAAATGGCAAAGCTTAGAAACTTAGGAATTGCAACATATATTTTTCCCATATGTTGCAAACCATTTATTTGTTATCAGTTTATATGCAATTTTCTAGAACTTGATATTTTCAAAGTGAGTTTAAAATTCAGCCTTAATCAAATTCTATCAAGTTAAGTGGATGTGGAGTAAAACTGTCACTAAGTCAGGTGATGGTCTTGAGTGCTGTGCTCTGGACAATCCTTGTCCCCAGGGCAACACAGGCTGGATACTTTTGAGTTACTTACTCTTCATGTGTGTGGTGACTCCTGTGGGCCATGGAGCTGACTGGGACAGAGGTACAGGGTGGGGGATAAGATGCTTCTGTGACTTTCTCTGATCATGAGCAAATACTGTATTTTGATATAAGCTCAGGTGACTCATATCAGTAAGCTGTAACACTAATATAAATTGTAGATGGTTCATGTGCCTCTGTGAATTGATTATCTCTCTATTGACAATCAATTGGGATGTTTTAGCAAGAGAAAAGAAGAGAATATTGCCAGGGTCCTAGCCTCGGTGGTCTCCAGGTCCCCAAAGGAGGAACAGTAAGGTGAAATGAAGACGGCTCCAGACACTCTCTGAGGGGTGTAGAAGGATGGCCAGACCTCAGGAATCTGGCAGGGACAGCCAGGCCTCTGGGCTCTGACTGACACTCCTAAAGAATTTTTCTTTATTTTTATAAGGAGGGTCTTACAATCAGTGTGAGAAACAGATGCATGTTACAAATCATTAAGGCAGAAAAAAGCTGACACATGAGCAATTTAGAAAAAATACAGAACATTTCATATTTCACTTATGAGAACAAATGGTTGCTTTCAAGTTGAATAGTCTGAGTTAGATAGTTTTTTAGCCAAGGACATTCATTATCTATCTTGGGGCGGGAGGGGGGGTGTTGTGGCTCTAATAAACCTTGAGCCAACAAGTGTTAATTGTTCAGGAGGTGTTGCCCCTAGCAACGACCTTCTTCAGCATTTTGGCAGTCTGCTTAAAACTTATTCCTCTTTAACCCTTTCACGGGCAATATTAGTTAAGGGCTTTTGTGGTAAGTTATACTACTCAAAATCATAAGAATTGTGCCAATTTTCAGTAGCAAAGTGCTAATATCTAAAAATCCTACCACCAATTATTTAACAAAAGCTAGCATGTAAAGGGAGATATATAGGAGAACTGCCAACGTTGCTTCTGCTGTGCAGATATATCCTCTCCGTCCTGACTGTGCCATGAAATGGGTGTAGGCCGGCTCCCAACAGAATATATGAGGTCTGATCTGACCAAAAGGTATCCAGCCATACAATTTGAAAAATTGAGATATTTCTTAAAGAATATACAAGATACAAAAAACAGTGTACATAGAACAATGACACCTCAGTCCCCCTCAAAGTAGGCACCTTGGATCCTCACACACTTCTCCCAGTTGCCATCAACTTTCCCATCATATTTTCCTGAATCTCATCAACAGTCTGAAACCTCCTCCCTTTCAAAGGTGGTTTTAGTTTTGGGAAAAAAAACCCAGAAGTCTCAGGGCGCTGAATCTGGGCTGTAGGGGGGCTGAGTCACCTGGGTGATTTTATATTTCACAAAAAAATATCTGCACCAGACATGATGCATGAGTGGGAGTGTTGTCCTGATGAAGCTGCCAATCACCATTGCCCATAGCTGCAGCTGACTGAATCATCTGAATAGTTTCCAGAGAGGAAATGTTCAGGCTTAAAACAAAATTTGATGCAGATTCATTGCTCTACTCACTCAGTTATTTTGAATGCAATGGCCACGCAGTACACATGCTCACTCAACAGCATCTACTTCCCCCACTGACTAGTACAGTGAAGTTGTCATTGTTCCTGCATGCACATTCCAGTCCACAATCCGTGACTGCCAGGTTATACCGATGTATGCAAACCGTTCTTATATTAACAATCGTTGGACTTTTTCCAAATAGACCTTGTATGTCCATTTGACCTTTATATAAAAAATTAGTACAACTTCTTTTCCCTTCCTTTTTGGCTTTATTATTTCATTCTCTTCTTCATTTCCCCCTTATGACACCCTAGACAGCTCCCCACCACCAAGGAATCTACCTTAACCTGGTTGGTTTCCTTCCACATTCTTCTCCCTCAATTTTTTAATTATAAAGATTTTATTTAGTTCTTTTTAGAGAGGGGGAAGGGAGGGAGAAACAGGGAGAGAAACACCAATGTGAGAGAGAAACATCCATCACTTGCCTCTCCCATGTACCCTAAACAGGTACTGAACCTGCAACCCCCTGACCAGAAATTGAATCGGCGATCTTTTGCTTTGGGGGATGATGCCCAACTGAGCCATACAGGGCTTTCTCTATCATTTAATCCTACATGGAGACGCAGGTATTCACAAGCACATAGACTCACAGAAACTCATAGGAACAGGAGATATAAAATTTTCTCAGAAAATGCAGTATTTTTACTTAATATTCTATATCTTTCTTATTTCTTTCACAAAACAGTACTTGCTGGAAATGCCTCT
>PVJI01026165.1:0-19370 GCA_004026765.1 Micronycteris hirsuta
GTTGTAATATATCAATTTGTCATTATACATATTATTCCTCAAAATAATTCTCTGAAGGAAAAAATTGAGGATGAGTCCCACATTTCATAATTTCATAGATTCGTAATTTCATAGTTTCTACAATGCCTATGACAGTGCTGAGCAAGGAGTGGCTGAGCAGTGAGAAAGCCACTCAAGGTTAGACATCACTGGAAAGAAGAGAAGGGGTAGGCACTCACCTGGAGCTCTCAGTTAACTGGACGTGTTTGACACTTCGTGGGCCTAAATGGGGGACTGTGAACTTTGGCCCCAAGTCTGATGCTATAAGTGCAGAGGGCAGGAGGTCAAGTGAAGAGCCAAACACATGGAAAAGATATGTGGGCAAGAATGAGAGGAATACATATCAGAAATTATATTTATTTTCTTTAAGTCAAATATATTGGGGTGATATTGGTTAATAAACTTATATAGGTTTCAAGCGTACAGTTCTATGATACACCAGTACATCTGTACATAGCACTGTGTGCACATGACCCAAAGTCAAGACATCTTCCTTCATGATATATTTGTAGCAATTTACCCTTCATTGCCTCCCCACCCCCTTCATCTCAGGTAATTACCATACTGTTGTCTGTGTCTATGAGTTTTATTTGTTTGATTTTGTTGTTTGTTCATTTGTTTCTTTCAGTTTATATCCCACACATGAGTGAATTCATGTGGTTGTTGACTTTTCTCTCTGACTTATTTTGCTTAACATGATATTCTCAAGATCCATCCATGTTGTCACAAATGGAAGTATTTAATCTTCTCTTAATTCTGAGGAGTATTCCATTGTCAATGTGTACCGAATTGTCTCTATCTAATAATTCACCAAAAGATATTTTGCTGTATTTGTTTTTGGTGGTGGTAATTTCCCTTTCAACCTGGAATGCTCAGATATTGTTATAATAGCCATAAAGAACAAATACATATTTTGGAAAAAGTAAGCAAATATGTGTTTGGTTATGGAATTTGTATTCGATGAGTTTTATGTGAAGTTGTAAAAGACATTCAGGAAATTATAATAAATGTGGTGGAAGATCAAGCCACAAGTATAAAATCAAAGGAATTTGATGGAACATTTGGAGAAGAAAAGGTGCAGCAAGATGTGAATGACATTGTTATATATGCAGGAAACCTTTAAGTGCTAGGTGTGATAATGGAGGATAAAGGCCTAACAACCGAGAGAAATGATGAAGTATTTTAATTTCAGCTCATAACAAGGCATACGATTTTAAGTCCTACATGGAATGAGGTTCCTTTTATGCCTAGTGCTGTTTCAGGTTTTAGTAAGAAATCAGGAAGTGGCTCTGAGAATAATTGCTTAAATAGCAGAAAAAGGTAGTTGAGGCATTTTGGATGAAATGAAGACATTAAAAAACATTTAATGTATCCTTTCCCCCTCTACACATTCTTATTTTCTGCTGTTTCAGGAAGATTAGGTCCCATGAGGTTTCACTGTGACAACTTGTTTTGTACTACTCAAGATGTGCGTCTCAGTGCATTGTGAGTTTACAGAGTGGTCCATATTGAATGGGCAATTCTAACTTCTTTAGTATTTCTATGAGCTTTTACCCTAATACAAGTATATTATGTTCCCAGGGTTTACTCACTCACGTAATCACATACTCATTTCTTCAGTAGATGTTATTGAGTACCTAGTCTGTTCTATGGTCCCATCTTTGGTTTTGTAATTTTATTTTGCTGTGGAAGAGACAATGATAAAATAGTAATTCATAAAAAAGTGTAAAATATGCATTATGTTAGAGATGTGAATAAATTTGATATTTCTGAGGCTTATAATGACCGCTAAAGGCATAGTTAATAGTATGACTATAGTTTGAAGAATAGGTCAAGTAGAGATAAAGTTATTAGAAGAGATGACAAAACTTAGAGAAGAAGAAATTATAAGGATTATCTTTATGGCTATCAAAGCTTCTCAATACCTAACCAAATGAAAGCCACACTGTGATTCCTAAGTGCAGTGTCTCAAGTTCAATGCATTTGAGGTAGACTAAGTTGACCATCTAATGACGTAGTAGAAAGGTCTCAAGTATAATAAAAATAAAATAAAGATAAAAATATATTTTTATACAAATCCCTATAAATACCAGATATTATAAGATACTAAGAAAAAGCCCTTGCTGGTGTAGCTCAGTGGTTGAGCGTGACTGGGAACCAAAGGGTCGCCGGTTTGATTCCCAGTCAGGGCACATGCCTGATTGCAGGCCAGGTCCCCAGTGAGGGCCATGTGAGAGGCAACCGTGCATGGCTGTTTCTCTCCCTCTCTTTCTCCCCCCCTTCCCCTCTCTCTAAAAATAAATAAAATCTTTAAAAAATATACTAAGAAAAAGTAATGGATTTTTAAAATTTTTAACGAGTAGGTAAATATGGCTGATTAAGTGTGTTATTTTTTGTCAGGAAATATCTAATATGTGGTGAGAGAAATGTGTGACCAACTATAAGAAAGTCTCTAGAAAGGGAAATTAGCAAATAGCTACGGCAACAATAGTAAAAAAGAAAAAAAGAACAATTTTAATGACAATTTTGCTAGGCCATGAATTTCTTTTTGAGTTCTAACTTCTCCTTGTTAAACTGGTTAGGTCGGGAAGAAATGATCTAACCTTACAATATATATATCCTTCAAGACAAGTATTTTAAGTAAACTCATGCTGACACAAAAAGCTAGACTATCCTTCTTATGATGCTACAGACTGTCTCTGAGGATATTGAGTCTTATCTAGAATATGACAGAGCCAACACTATGTTGTTCTCCTTCTTTTATTGTTCCATCAGTGCAGATTTTAATTTACTCTAGAATAATGGTATTAGTAAATTCTAGCTTTTGAACTAAGTAAAAATAAATGAAAGCAAGTACTTTGCACTACACGATGTATATTCATGTCTTTCAACACTTGCTCATTTGAACTTGCTTATCCGAATTTTGCTTCTCATTTCTGAGTCAATTTTCTTATATTGCCCAAAGAACCTAGAAAATCAGAGTGATGATGTCACCTTCATTTTCTTGGGCTTGTTCGAGTATCCAGAACTCCAGGTGCTTCTGTTCCTGCTGTTCTTAGCCATCTACACAGTCACTGTGCTGGGGAACCTGGGCATGGTCATGACCATCAGGATCAACCCCAAACTCCACACCCCCATGTACTTTTTTCTCAGCCACTTATCCTTCATTGATTTCTGCTACTCTACGGTGATTACACCCAAAGTATTGGAAAACTTGGTTGTGGAGGACAGGACCATCTCCTTCACAGGATGCATCATGCAGTTCTTTTTGGCCTGCCTACTTGTGGCGACAAAGACATTCATGTTGGCAGTGATGGCCTATGACCAATTTGTGGCAGTGTGTAACCCTCTTCTCTACACAGCAGTCATGTCTCAGAAGCTTTGTTTCCTGTTGGTGGCTGCATCATACTCTTGGGGTATAGCTTGTTCACTGACCCTTACCTACTTTCTAGAGCAACTGTCCTTCCGAGGAAATAATATCATAAATAACTCTGTCTGTGAGTACACTGTTATTGTCTCTGTGGCTTGTTCTCCCCCTTCCACTAACCAGAAGGTCCTATTAGTTATTGCCACATTTAATGTAGTAAGCAGCTTGGGGATCCTTATTACTTCCTATGTTTTCATTTTTATCACTGTCATGAGGATGCCTTCAACTGGGGGTTACCGAAAAGCCTTCTCCACATGTGCGTCTCACTTGACTGCCATCACTATCTTCCATGGGACCATGCTTTTTCTCTACTGTGTTCCTAACTCCAAAAACTCCTGGCTCATGGTCAAGGTGGCCTCTGTCTTTTACACAGTGGTCATCCTCATGCTGAACCCACTGATCTAGAGCCTCAGGAACAAAGAAGTGAAGGAGATGATCGTGAAGCTAATCAATACCAAGTTATTATGTTAATTAATGAAAAATAGCTAAGATTTACTTATTGGTTTCCAAGAGCATTGTGGATTTTTATCTAATGCTTCTAGTATTTTTATTACTTCAAATTCCTTTTCAAAAAGTGAAGTGCCACATGAGTTTAATGTTATTCCTCAGTTGATTGATCTTTCAATGTCTGTTCAATTTAAACATTAGTACGTTAGCTAGAAAACAGTAAATGACCATGATTGAAGCTCAGAAAATTTACGTTAATTCTTTACATACAGAGTTTTCCCAGTAAGGATCTCTGCATTTGGACACAGTACCATTTGTCGTCCCAGGGGAATCTTCTATTCTTTTGTAAGTCATTGATGAATGGATTTAAAGAGTTAATTTGAATAGATATAGCTTACCCTGAAGGAGCATACATACAATGCAATATACTAAATTAAGAGGTGTTATCAGAACAGTAAATTTAAAAGAATTATTTATTTCCACACAGGAAGCATTGGGGCATTGTAAATGCAAAGAAAGGATAAGCTTGCCCCATCCCTTCTAAATCCAGGTTACTCTTTGGTTAGATTGTACTTATTAATAAAAATTTTATTTGCTCTTTGTGTACAAAACATCAAAAATACCTAATAATTGTATAGTTCAGAAACAGCTGAGGTAAAATCTAAAATTATCATTCATGTCAGTCTTAAATTTGTATATCCATTTTACATAATAATAGAATAGCAAAAAAAATGTTAGTAATATGTACAGCAAATTTTTTTTATTTTTGAAATGAAAGGGAAATCCTGTTACTATCAGCTAGGGCTTCTTAGCTAAATGGAAATTCACTTCCACTCTGTTGTACTGCAAGGTAATTGGGTAGCTGTGCTTTGCGTGCCATTGGTCTAGTTACAGTATTTCTGCATTGTCAGTGGTAGAATCATAAGACAGAAAATACGTGCTATAACAAAAGATATTCAAGTTCCCTTTTTTCTTATGACTGTTAACATTCTGTTAGCCAATGCAAATCACAGAGCTGAGCACAAAGTACACCTGCCTCATGTAGAACTGAAATGTTACCTGACAATGTGCATAGACATAGAGGAAAAATGAGGATTTCTCAATAATTCAATATACCTAAAGTTTATAGTCAAGTTTTACATGAAAATATTCTTTTATTATCTTCCAGATAAATATGGTAAAACCCTGGTAGTTTGACAAACTTTTCCATAATTGTGCAAACTTCTGGACTAACTTTATTAAATGGCTCTTTGCTGGAGTTGCTTGCTGATCACGGTTGATGTCTCATAGGACAGAGAAAGTCTGGGTAAATTTCTAAGTATCATGGTTCCACTGTAACTACAGGCTGTGAATTATGTTACTGGTTTCACACAAATTATGAATCTTTTATTTCCAGATAAAATAAATTCTAATGTTTATTACCATAAGAACTGCTATCAAACTTTGTAATATGACCTATTTATCCACTTGGTTAGGAATACATAACAATATTTTAAGAATACAGGAGATATAATTACACATTTATGTAATTTATTTATTGTTCAATTTTCTGTGAAGCATATATCATACACCCTCAACCAAATGTTCCTGTCAATAAAACTTTAATAGGCTGTGTATGTTAATAAAAATATGTAATGACATAATACACGTATTTAGGGGGTGTGAACACAGTGTAGAGTGAACCATATTGATAGATGCTATAAGTCCTTGCATTTAAAATCCTAATCTTCAAAAATCACATAAATGATAGATATTAGGTAAATTACAATTTTAAAACTTGAATTAGGTGTCTATCTTAGAGGAGAAAACAAATCAAATGATGAAAGAACTCTCTGGATTGCTGTAGTTTTTTTTAGAAAAGATCACTGGTTATTCCAGAAATGTTTCTGAGTGAAAATTTATTTACACAATCATACTGCAGAAAATCTCCAAGAACTTCAAAATTATAAATTTAATCTGAATGTACATATTTTAAACAATGAAGTGAATGTATGTTTGTTAATAGAAGTGATTTTAATGAGAGTTCTAATAAAGTGGTAGTGATGGGCTCTTCAGTGTATGAATTATACTCTTCTTACTTTCGCTCCTTGGTGGTGGCTTGGATGGGTTTGTTTCTGTAGAGCTGTGGCAAGATTTTTGGTAAAGATATTTACAAGATTAAAGGATGACTGTGTAGACTTAATAGTTATTTAATGCAGAAAATATGGTAAGTTGATTGTAGACCACGTTAGGTAAATATTCGTGTTCATACCATGTTTAGTAATAAATGAGACTTTAGAGAATTGCTAATGCTGGACAATTGTCCTACTATATGAATATCCATGGAGGTAAGTGATACTTTCTATTGCATAACTGGTCCCTCCTAATATTCATTCTGTTAGAAAAAGATGGCCCCTAAGAGAGAAGGAGATGCAGGGGGGCAGTTAGGAGAAGGGGCTGCGGAGCTCCGGCATGAGTGCTCTGTGTTTCCTGTGTGTTGATGCCTGGATGCATCGTTTAGGCGAGCTGAAGGCCAGTCTTGCTGATGAAAAAATCTGCATTCTAAACGCAAGGATAAAGCCCAACAGAACATACATGAAAACAATCTTGTGCTTGTGGATTTGAAGGAAGAAACATCTAGGAGTAATTTTCTATATTTGGTGTTTGTTTCCCTACTGCCATCAACAAAATTTCAGGAAGGTCTTATGACTAATTATAGCCTTGTCCCCAGTGTAGATGACACATTAGAGAAGACATAATTCTAATCTTACATAAATTTGCCCTAGGAGGAGAACAGGTGGCAACACTTTCAAGTTCATTTTCTGAAGCATACAGCATCAGATAAAACATTACAGAACAATATATCATAAATGTACATAATTCATTGACATATAAATGAATGTATATCACAAATATCCTTAATTCATTGATACATAAAAAAGATAACACATCATATCTAAAAGGGGCTTAATGCATGGATTTAAGTTTGGTGTATAATTCCTAATCCATCAATGTAATTCAACAAATTAACTAAATAAAGTAAAAAAATACATATAGTTTCTTCAGCAAATGTAGAAAATAGTTCATGAAATTAAGCATCTATTCATGGTGGAAATTCTTTGCAACCTAAGAATGGAAGAATAGAGTGTTAAAACCAGGATTCATTTACACACTTCCTTGTGGGTAATAAATTACTAACAGTCTGGAAGGCTGAAGCAAAGGCCACTTTCTCTGTGTGCAAGGCCATTTTTGTTGCTATGCATTGGGACTAAGAATATTTCCATGTGTATAGGAGGCACCACCAACTGATTTCCACAGTGTCTGAACCATTTTAGATTCCCACCAGACATGTGTATTTTACATCTCTGTATAATGAAAACATAGGCAGTCTTTTTTATTTTTCTTAAAGTTAACTGAGTTGATAATATAAATTCCCCAGGGTTTTAAGAGAGTATTGCAGAAGCAAGATGTCACATGGGATGGTGTTAACAACCAGTTACTCCAATTGCAGCCTTCAAGGTGATCCTTTGTGATGTTCTCTAGCCCCCACATCCCTCAGGTCTCAGTGCTGTATATATGTGGCAGTTAGGTAGGATGTAGGATATCCTACATATCCAGAATGTAGGATAGTTTTCAGGTGTGGCCTTTATCTCTGGTACCTCTCAGTTTTCTTCATAGGTTGAAAGAATAACTTACATGAGACATTTAATAAAATATACTGTACTCCTACAGCTGTTTCAGGTCTGTTTCTATTAAGGACATTCTGAGCAACAGTATTATTCCTGGAGTTCATTAATCTTAACAGAGGGTTCCTCAGTAAATGAGTCACGCAAGTGCTTCTGTGTTTAGGTGAGTTGATTCAGTCTTATGTTTCACGGTGGAAGGAAATTATGAGGTTCTAGGATTCTTCGCAGGGGGCAAACATGTGGTTGTAGGGAAATGCTCCCAATCCACTTAGTTTGGCTAGGACAGGGCTTATCGTATTATATTCTGTTTCCTTCTTTCTCTGAAGTGATGTTCATCCTGGTTTTTCTCATTCAGTATCTACCATGTAACCAGAAATGAAATAAACATTTTGACAAATGGAGAATTATATTAAAAATGTGCCTTGCCTTCAAACTTGCTTCATTGTCTGAGGAAAAATTGATAATATTACCATATTTGTAAGTGATTGATTACAGCATATAGTAATTGTGAGTTATAAACATTAATACTTGTAAGTATACTTTAAGAAGGGATATGAGCAATATTGATAATAATAGCAGGCAAAATGAAACATTATGAGATTGAGAAGAAAAAGAAAGATAAACTGTATGCAGATTAGTAGGTGCAATGTAACAGAGCTTGTTAAATTCACCATACTAAAGAAGGAGGTAAGTTGGAGTGAGGATCAATTTATAGACCCGAGGAGTTTTGGAAATACCAGGCTGAATAATATAAACTGTATGCATTCACAAATAAAATGTATTTATCATCTTAAAATTCATTGATTGTCACCTTAAAATAGTCATGGGAAATTATTATGCCATGTAATATAGAATACTTTTTATTATATTTGTTGGGATGACACTGGTTAATATAATTATATTGGTATCAGGCCTGTAATTCTGTAATGCATCATCTGTATTTGTCTTCTTGTTCCCCACTGCAAGTCAATTCTCCTTCCACAACCATTTATCACCCTGCTTTACTCTCTCCTGCCTTCTCCCATCTTTCTTCCCCTGTGGTAATCACCATACTGTTGTCTGTGTCTATGAGTTGTGGTTGTGCATGTGTGTGTGTGTGTGTGTGTGTGTATGGATGGGAAGTATGATCATAGGCTAGATTTGCAGTGCTTAGAGCTTATAAGAATTTGGTATAGATGATCTTTTGAGGGACTGGTTTTTGGAAGACATCTTTCCTACATGTGCAAGCATGTGGGGATCAGAGAAAGCTATGATGTGATCAGAAAACCTACAGGACAATGAGTAAAATACAATTATGCATCTTAGACTAAGTGTCCAAATGAAATCTTGCGGTGTTTCTATTCTGTGGGTTCTGCAGGAAAAATTTCTGCACTGTATTCCCAAGTGTTCTCACCTGTTGATATCTTTCCATGCTAGAGCCAAATTTTCAACCTGTATATGTTTTTTGAAACCATATCAATTGTTCTTGATTCCGATAAGTAGGAAAACTGAATATCTATATGTATTATGACATGTCTTAGAGCCTTTGATTTCATTATCAAAGTATCTCCTTCCATTCTAGTGATTTATATTTTATATTACTAATATTCTCATTTTCCCCGTGAAGGGCATGCTTAGTGGCATCAAGCAATATTCAAGAAATATTCTGGAATCCTATTTGAGATGTCTCTTTATCAGAACATTTGTTGTTGGAAAGCCTTTAGCTTATTTCAAAATGAAACTGTGTACTTTTGCTGTAGCCTGAAAATTCTTAGTTTATGTCACTTAGTCAAATTCAAAATGTGCCACATTGGAGAAAGTAGAGCTTTTCATTTAGTATTGTCTCAACTATTGTTCCTGCAGACACAGTGTATATTTTGTTGTGAACACCTCCTGACAAATAATGTAGCATCATGAAAATTAGTGCATCACGAGTGACAAGTGCAGTAAACTTGTATAGCCCAGCTGCGGCAGGTGCAGGCTGTGTTGAGAGCATAGGGTTGCTGGGAGTAAGAAGGGACAACTACCAAACTAATATATTGACCATTTTGCAGGTATGGTAGCAGTAAACATTTTTAGCACTATTAAGTTAATTGTCTCTCAGTTTAAAATATGCAGCAGGTCGGGTCTGTTGAAACGCATGATTTTTAGTTCCTCCAGGGCAACTACTTTTATTAAACTGAAACTCATGGAAAGAATTAGAGTAGGCCACTTATAACTTGAAATGAGGCAGGGTCTACTCTGTGTTTTTCTTCCTACTTTGTTTTTTATTATTCCACCTCAACCAAATTCTTATTGACTGTGTAAATGTATCTAATTGAATAGTGAGTTTTGATATAATGTAACAGTAGAATCCAGTATTTTCAGCAATACTAAACAGAAAACCATTGAACCTCTGAAGATTTCTACTATTCACTAATCTAGCTCAAGTTTTGCTTCTCACTTCTCTAGATCAACTTTCCTATTTTGTCCACAGGAACCTAAAAAACCAGAGTGATGAAGTCACCTTCATCCTCTTGGGCTTCTCAGAGTACCCAGAACTCCAGGTGCCTCTGTTCCTGCTGTTCTTAACCATCTACACAATCACTGTGCTGGGGAACCTGGGCATGATCATGACCATCAGGATCAACCCCAAGCTCCACACCCCCATGTACTTTTTTCTCAGCCATTTATCTTTTGTTGATTTCTGCTACTCTACGGTGCTTACACCCAAACTATTGGAAAACTTGGTTGTGGAGGACAGGACCATTTACTTCACAGGATGCATCATGCAGTTCTTCTTGACCTGCACGTTTATGGTGACAGAGACAAATATGTTGTCAGTGATGGCCTATGACCGATTTGTGGCAGTGTGTAACCCTCTTCTCTACACAACCATCATGTCTCAGAAGCTTTGTTCCTTATTGGTGGGTGCATCATACTCTTGGGGTATAGCATTTTCTTTAATATTCACATACATTTTGTTGACCTTATCTTTTCGTGGGACTAACTTCATAAATCATTTTTTCTGTGAGTACACTGCTATTGCCTCTGTGACTTGTTCAGACCTTTACATTAGTCAGATGGTCCAGGCTGTCTTGGCCCCATTCAATGAAATAGCCACCCTGGTGATCATTCTTACTTCCTATGCTTTCATTTTCATCACTGTCATGAGAATGCCGTCAACTGGGGGGCTCCAGAAAGCCTTCTCCACTTGTGCGTCCCACTTGACTGCCATCACTATCTTCCATGGGACTGTTCTTTATCTCTATTGTGTTCCTAACTCCAAAAACTCCTGGCTCATGGTCAAGGTTGCCTCTGTGTTTTACACAGTGGTCATCCCCATGCTGAACCCACTGATCTACAGCCTCAGGAACAAAGATGTGAAGGAGACATTCAAAAAATTAATCAATACTAAATTGTTCTGTGGTTAAAAGTGAATCTAAATTATTGGTGGTTTCTTTTTCAGAGTATTGGTGAGAGTTATTCATTCAAAAGTAAGTAGATGAATCTACAGTAACCTTGTAATTGATAGTGCAATATCAGGTCAATCTAACCTTAGTAAAAGAACTTCACAATTAGAGCTTCAAAACTGGAATAGAAAGTTTTATGTGATAGTATCCATGATCAAGTGATTGTCCAGCTCAAATTGTAGTTCACTTTTAGGCATATAAAGTGTGGGATTTTTGAGATGATTTGAAGTTATAGCTTGAAATGTAGTGATTTTATAATTTATTTATAGATTATTATGGATGTTCAGCATGCATATCATACAATATCTGATTAAGTATATTCTGACAGTATATTTTGACAGCATTATTTCTTTTAATTTTTCTATTTTGCTTTGGTTAACTTCAGTGGTAAGAACTTTCATGTAATGTTGAGTAAACAGTAAATTGGACATCCTTGACTTCCTGATATACCAAAACTGCATTGAATATTGTATATTAGAACTGTTGTTTGCTATATGTCTTTATACTTTACTTTCCCCAGCTCAGCAAAGTTATCTTCTTTCTTTCTATTTTTTTGGTGAGTGTTAATTTAAACTACTTTTTCTTCAGTTTACTCTTTAACATTTTAAAATGACAACTTACATTTTTTTTAAGGTTTACTAATATCAAGCCAACGTTTTCTGAGAAAAGTAATTCAGATGTGATATAATAGATTTTCTCATCAGCTGATTAATGTGAGAATGTTTTATTTAGAATTTTAGATTATACGTTCATAAGAAAAATTGTTCTGTAATTTTATTTTTTTTGTACTGTCCTTGTTAATTTTTGACATCAAAATTTTACTAGCCTCTTAAAAAATGGTAAATTTATGTTCTAATGTAATTCAACAAATTTTTTTGCTTAATAGTAATCTCTGAAAATTGGGACAATTTTTAATAACTAGGAAAGTTTTGAATTCTGAATTCAACTTCTCTACCGGTGGCAGGAAAACTATTATTTCAATTTTTGAGTTGATTTCATTGTTTTATTTATTTATTTATTTATTTGGAATTTTCCAATTACTGCTAAATTTTCAAAGTTGGTAGCCCAATAGTTTTTATAACAGTCTCTTTCTGAAGTTGGCGGCATCTATAGCTATGATAAGTTTTCATTGCTAATATTATTTTTGCCTTCCCTTCTTCCCCACACCCTGGTTGAACTATATATAAGTTTATTCAATTTTATAGGTTTTCTAAAATAACCCCTAAAATCTGGTTTTGTTGATCTCCTCTATTTTATATTTGCTATTTACTTTACAAAATTTTTTTTGTTTTCTTCTTTGTTTTTCCTTACTCAGATTTTTTTTTACTGAAAATATCTGTGCCTCTCTATCTCAAGGTTTTGGGTTTGTTTTGTTTTTTCTTGGTAGTAGCAGTGTCCTCAGTCCACGCATGGGCTGTCTTAAAAACACAAGACAGTCAACACCTCCAGAAATAGCTCTCAACCAATGACATAGGGTTGTACGTACATAAACAATCCAACTTCTTCACTTACTCCTTGTACAAATCGGTATTAGAGTCTACACAGTTTTCCAGTGGGACTAAGATTCAGCTGTAGGCAAAAAGAAACTGTTCATTGTTCTCTGTCCCTCTTTGCTACCGAGCTGCTGGTACTTCCTTAAGATCGTCTTCTAAACAAACGACTTGTATCTAAATCCTTGTCTCTGGATCCGCCACTGAGAAACCCAAACCTGGAAGAGTGGAAAACATCTTTGAAACATATATGAGAGATGCATGCAATAACTATTAGCTCCTAATAGCTGTACAAAAACCCAATCAATATTGATCAAATAGTTTGAAAACTTTAGAAGTATGAATCCATAGTTCCGTTTTCTATATGTACCCATAGAAACAGATACATATTTGCACCACAGGTAGGGAGCAATGTTAAACATCAACGACTTAAATGTTAGATCTGAAACCATAAAAATCCAAGAAGAAAACTTAGGTAATGAAATCTCAGATATTGCTTGTAGCAATTTTTTTTAATCTGATATATCTCCCAAACCAAGGAAAACAAAAGAAAAAAATAAACAAATAGTACTTCATCTAACTAAAAAAGTTTTTGCGCCGCAAAGGACATCTTCAACAAAATAAAAAGACAAACCACAGAATGGGAGAACATATTCTCTGATATATCTGATAAGGGGTAATATCTGTAATTTATAAAGTAATTGTAAAACTTAACACTAAAAAAACAAATAACCCAATTAAGTAATGGGCAATGCACATAAATAGGCACTTCTCCAAAGAGGACATACAGATGGCCAATAGACATATGAAAAGATGCTGAATATCACTTATCATCAGAGAAATGCAAATAAAAATCTCAATGAGATACCATCTCACACCTGTCTGAATAGCTATCAATACATGATCAGTAAATCAACAAACAACAAATGCTGGCAAGTCTGTAGACAGGGGAACACTTTTGCACTGTTGGTGGGAATGCAGACTGGTGTAGCCACTGTGGAAAGCAGTATGGAGATACCTCAAAAAATTAAAAATGGAACTGCTTTTTGACCCAGCAATCTCACTTCTGGGAATATATCCAAAGGAACCCCAAATCCTAATTCAAAAGAGCATAAGCAGAAGGGGAATCTGTGCCTCTCACCATGGGAAATGTAGCCCTAACGTTTCACGTCTAAAAGAAAACTTGAGTGGAACCTGGGATAGCAAGCAGGCCTCATGTGTGTGACAGTGGGATTTCCTGTGGGGAATCTGGATAGCCTATTTCTTAGAGTTAAAGCTTGCTCCCGCTAAATATCTCTCCCACCCTGAATCAAAAGAACATATGCTAATGCTTATCTAGCTTCCTTAGACCAGTGCTGCTAATCCTTTGAGTTCAGCCCAAACCTGTTGTCTTTCCATTTGCATACCTCTCCTTTGAAGTGCCTTCCTGGCTCTCTACCACCTAAAGCGAATCTACAATCTACGCATAGTTAATGAAGATCATTCTGATGTAATGTATCCAAGAAAAACAATAAAAGCCTGGCAGGGCTGCACTCAGGGCCTCTCTCTGTGATCAGAGGGAGGTCGCATAGTCCTGGTTCTTCTAGTCATTTATAAACTCCGTGTGAATTCATAAACATGCCAGCCTCAGATACGGATTTCTGCAGGCCAGGATCTGTGACATAAGCCCCTCTGTGTTCATTTCAGTATTATTTACAATCGTCATTATATGGAAGCAGCCCAAGTGTCCATCAATAGATGTGCACATAAAACAACTATGGGATGTTTACACAATGGAATTCTACTCACCCATAAAAAGGAAGAAAATTGTACCCTTTTGCAACAGTGTGGATGGACCTGGAGAACATCATGGAAGGTGAAATAAGCCAGTCAGATAAAGACAAATGCCATATGATTTCACTCATACGTGGAATGTAATGAACAAACTGAACTAGCAAGCAAAACAGAGACAGACTCATAGATGATCAGTGACAGCTAAGAGAGGGCCCAGGTTAGTGGCTGGAGGGACTGAGTGAAAGGAAAAAGGTCTCATGGACATGGACAACAGTGTGGTGATTGCTGGGGTCGGAGCGGGTGTTAAGGTACTAAACGGTAATGGAAAAAGTATAATAAAAATTTTATATTTAAAAAAGGTTGATGATGAAATTATTCCCCAATTATAGAAGAAATTATATACAACCAAAATATCACATGAGACATTACTTCACCTAATTGCTGTACATGTGGCCTGCCAGGCAATACTTGAATGATATTTTCTTGGGGTAACTTCCCTAAGGTCTTGGTGGCATATATATATGCCAAACTGTTTATATATATAAACAGTTTGGTGTTAAGATTCAGCTTTTTGATCTGCTTTTTTCTCTGTCATCTTTTAAGTTTATTTATAATAGATTTGAGAAAAATGTCATTTCCCTTAAATATTGCAATATATTGTAAACTCCTATTCATACAGGTTTGTTACTGTATACTTTTGAAAGTTGAAATCTCAGCAGGAACTTTTTGGGTTTTCATTAATTTTAAGAAAGAAACCTTAGTAAATGAGTGAGTCAAATTCTTCCACACTCAATGAGTTGATTTACTCTTATTTTATTTCACTTTAGAAGGAAAATAACGTATACCAGCCACCTTTGCAGGAGGCAAACACACGCCACTGTTACTGCCAGGATGCCTATTTAGCCTACAGCAAGTATTTGAATATTCGCTGACTTACATCACTAGGAAAGTTTCAGTTTTTACTGATCACAATATTCTTATCCTTCTCTTTATATGCACAAACAAATAAATGGTGGAGACGGTCAGGAAATTAATAATACCAAGTTATTATGTCAATTAATGAAAAATAGCTAAGATTTACTTACTGATTTCCAAGAGCACTGTGGGTTTTTATCCAACGCTTCTAGTATTTTTTTTATTTGTAGTATTTAATATTTTCTTTCAATTCAGCAACTTTTAAAAACATAAATTTATTTTTCAAGGCATTCTGAATCATGTCCTTAAATATAAAACTATCTTATCCTCCCAAGTTGACATTGGACAAACACATGGATAACATCCATCTGTGCGCACGCACACCGAACGTCATCTCATGTACTGCTATCCCTAGTACACTTTGGGAAAAATCCCTAGTACACTTTGGGAAAAACTAATAACATAGAAAGAACATGCAATAGGTTTTGGAGTTACCTACATTTAGTTTTGTATCTTAGATTTCCCAGAAGGGCACATCACATCTCTGAGACTTAGATTCTTTTTTTTTTTTAATTACTTTATTGTTGTTCAATTACAGTTATTTGCATCCTCTCCCCTCCCCCCCCCCCAGCCCCCACCTCCCCCCCAGCCTCCCTCCTCCCCCTTAGTTCCCTCCATGTGTCCTCTACTTCAAATTCCTTTTCAAAGAGTGATGTGGTGCATGAGTTTAATGTTATTCTCCAGTTGATGGATCTTTCAATGTCTATTCAATTTAAACATTAGCACATTAGCTACAAAACAGTAAATGACTGTAATTAAAGCTCAGACCATTTACATTAAATCTTTACATACAGAGTTTTCCCTGTAATGATGTCTGCGTAGAACACAGTACTATTTGGCTTCCCAGGGTAATTCTGTATTCTTTTTTAAGTCATTGATAAATGGATCTAAAGAGTTAATTTGAATAGCTATAGCTTACTCTAAAGGAGTATGTGTGAATTGCAACATACTAAATTAAGAGGTGTTATCAGACAGTAAATTTAAAAGAATTACTTAATTCCACACAGGAAGCATTGGGACACTGTGAGTGCAAAGAAAGCATATGTTTGGCCCGTCCTGCCTAAATCTACATTACTGTTTGGCTAAATAGTACTTATTAATATAAATTTTATTTGCTCTTTGTGTACAAAACATTAAAAAATAACTAAAAACTGTACACTTCAGAAATAGCTATGATAAAATCTAAAATTGTCATTCATGCCAGTCTAGAGTTGTGTGTATCTGTTGCTGCACAAAAATAAAATAACATACAATTTCAGTAAGTATGTATGGCAATTTTTTCATTGGCGGATTGAATGGGAAGCCCTGCTAATATCAGCTAGAGCTTCTCGGCAAACCTGGCAAATTCAACTCCGCTCTGTAGAACTGCAAGGTTACTGAGTAGCTGTGCTCTGTGTGCCATTGGACTAGCTACAGTGTTTCTTGCATTGTCAGTAGTTTAGTCACAAGATAGAAAAAACGTGCTATGACAATAGATAGTTCAAGCTCCCTTTTATCTTATGACTGTTAACTTTCTATTAGCCAATGCAAATCACAGAGCTGACAACAAAGTACACCTGCCTCATGTAGAACTGAAATGTTACTTGACAATGTGCATAGACAGAGGAAAAATGAGGATTTCTCGATATTTCAGTATACCTAAATTTATGGTCAAGTTTACTTCCTGAAAATATTCTTTTTCTATCTTCCAGGTAAATATGATATAACTGTGTTAATTTGACAGACTTTTCCATAAATGGGCAAGCCCTGGATTGACTTAATTAAATGAGTCTTTGCTGGAGTTGCTTGCTGATTGTGTTCGATGTCTCATAGGACAGAAAAAGTCTGGGTAAATTTCTAAGTATCATGGTTCTCCTGTAACTGCAGGCTGTGAATTATGTAACTAGTTTTACCCAAATCATGAATGTTTTATTTCCAGATAATAGAAATTCTAATTTTTTATCACCATGATAATTCCTGTCAAACTTTGTAATGTAACCTATTTATGTGCTTGGTTAACAATATATAACAACATTTTCAATAACTCAGGATATATAATTACACATTTATGTGATTAATTCAACTTTCAATTTTCTGTCAAGCATACGCCATACACCCTCAACCAAATGTTCCTATCAATAACACTTCAAAAGGTTGTGTATGTTAATAAAAATATGTAATGACACAATATATGTATTTAGGGGGCATGAACACAGTGTAGAGTGAACCATATCGATGGGTGCTATGAGTCCTCGAATTTAAGATCCTAATCTTTAAAAAACATAGGAATTAATGAAAATAGGTAAGTTTCAATCTAAACCTCAGATTAGGTGTCTGTCTTAGAGTAGAAAACAGAACAAACGATGAAAGAACACTCCGGATAACTGTAGTTTTCTTTAGAAAAGATCATTGGTTATTCCGGAGATGTTTTTGAGTAAATGTTCATTTACACAAACACAATGCAGAAAATCTCCATGACTTCAAAATTATAAATTTGATCAGAATGTACACATTTTAAATGATGAGACAAATGTATATTTGTTAATATAAGTGATTTTAATGAGGGTTCTAATAAAGTGGTAGTGATGAGCTCTTCAGTGTATGAATTATACTCCTACTTTCACTCCTTTGTGGTGGCGTGGATGGGTTTGTTTCTGTAGAGCTGTGGCAAGATTTTTGGTAAAGATATTCACAAGATTAAAGGAAGACTGTGTAGACTTAATAGTCACTTAAGGCAGAAAATGTGACAAATTGATTGTAGACCACATTAGGTAAATATTCCTGTTCATACCGTATCTAGTAATGAATGTGACGTTAGGAATCTGCTTATGCTGGAAATTGTCCTACAATATGAATATCCATGGGTGGTAGGTGATATTTTCTATTGCACAACTGGTCCCTCCTAATATTCATCCTGTTAGAAAAGACGGCCCCTGAGAGAGAAGGAAATGAAGGGAGGCAATTAGGAGAAGGGGCTGCGGAGCTCTGGCATGAGTCTCTGTGTTTCCTGCGTGCTGCTGCCAGGATCCATTGTTTAGGTGAGCTGAAGGCCAGTCTTGCTGATAGGAAAATGCTGATGGATAAAGCCCAACAGACATGAATGCAAACAATCTTCTGCTTATGGATTTGCAAGAAGAAACATCTAGTAGTGATTTCTTACATTCGGTGTTTGTTTCCCTACTGCTATCATCAAAATTTCAGAAAGGCCTTATCGATGATTATAGCCCTGTCTTCAATGTAGATGACACATTAGAGAAGATATAATTCTAATCTTACATAAATTTGCCCTAACAGGGGAATAGAAGGCAACACTTTCAAGTTCATTTTCTTAAGTCAACTGAATCAGATAAAACATTACAGAGCAATATATCATAAACACACATAATTCATTGCCATATAAATGAATATGTGTCACAAGTACTGCTAATTCATTGATATGTAAAAAAAAATGCATCAGATTTGAGAGGTGCTTAATACGTGGATGTAAGATAGTATATCATTTATAATTCAACAATGTAATTCAACAAATTAACTAAATAAAGTAAAAAAATAGTCTCTTCAGCAGATGTAGGAAATAGTTATGGAAATGAAGTATCTATTCATGGTAAAAATTCTCAGCGCACTAAGTATGGAAGAATAGAGTGCTAAAACGAAGAACTCATTTACACCCTCCCTTGTGGGTAGTGAATTACTAACAGTCTGGGAGACTGAAGCAAAGACCACTTTCTCTGTGTGCAAGGCCATTTTTGTTGCTATGCATTGGGATTGAGAGTATTTCTATGTGTATATGAGGCACCACCAACTGATTTCCAGAGTGTCTGAACCATTTTAGATTCCCACCAGACATGTATTTTACATCTCTGTATAAGGAAAACATAGGCAGTCTTGTTTATTTTTCTTAAGGCTAACTGAGTTGATAATACAAATTCCCTAGGGTTTTAGGAGAATAACGCAGAAGTGAGATGTCTCATGGGACAGTGTTAACATCCAGTTACTCCAATTGCAGCCTTCACGGTAATCTTCTCCTTGATATTCGTGGTATTCTCTAGCCTCCACATCCCTCAGGTCTCGATGCCATATATGTGACAGTTAGGTGCCAGAATGTAGGATAGTTTTCAGGTGTGACCTTTACCTCTAGTACCTC
>PVJI01026166.1:0-19372 GCA_004026765.1 Micronycteris hirsuta
AGGACCAGGTGAAAGCAATATTCAGAGATCAGCAAGCTAGAATTTTTTAAGATACACCTTTGCCAAATTCCTATTAGAGAATTCCCATCCCACAGACATGATCCACACTTGCTCACACAGGAGTCACACGGAGCTGTGCTCAAAACGTGTAGATTCTCAGGACTGTGTGTTTACACACGTGTGGAAATCACTGCCACAACCCAAGTTGAAGTCATTTGACCTTTGAATATCTGAGTGAAGTAATTTCTCCTAGCTAAAGGTAATGTTGAGGCTGGTGTTAATATGTGTATTTAAATTGAAATTTACTTATTCTATGTAGTAGTAGTGCAGAAATCTGTAAATATGTTTTAATCTGAAAAGATACAAAGGTCTATAAATTTAAAAGTAGCACTTAAGAACATCTACATGTTTCCCTGTTGCTGTTTGAATACTTGTGCCTTCACAAGACGTGCATCCCAAGGATGTGACATTATGCAGCTTCAGGCAGTGATCTTGCAGCGATGCTATGCCAGCTGCCTTGATTCCTCTCAGGCCTTCGGCACAGTTCAGGACTCAACAGCATCGCTTTAGCAGCAAACAGCAATTTGGCTGTTGTGCCTTGGAACCGCCTACTTCCTTTACTCTAGATTTCAGCCAGTCGGTCTGTGCTGTGACTCACCCTGTGGCCACAGGGGTTACCAGGCTTAGTTCTATGTGGTGACAGACCAGAGAGGCAGAATTTAACACGCGTGAGCAGTGTGAGCTAGACCCTGGGTGTAAGGCAGGCACCAACCGAGTCATGGCTATTTGAAGCCAAGAGGATCTTTGCCACTCGTATGTGCGTGTGAATCAGAATTCAGTAGCTTATTTCATTCTGCTTTTGTCTTCCTTTTTTTTGTCTTTCTCCTATTTCTGGCTCTCTTAAAACTCAAAACATAGTCCTCTTTCTAACTCTGTTTAGTCATCTGTACTACATGTGTAGTGCCTGGAACACACTAAGCAGTTGATAAATGTTTGTTTAAGAGTGAAGACATGTATGTGTAACTCTCAAGTGCTTACACGTTACCACAATTATAGATAAAAATGAATGTTCATGGCTACTAGAATCCAATGGGAATATTCCCAATTGCCACACAAATCACAACTTTATATAGAGCCTTTTATGATATGTAGCAATATCAGAGAGAAGGAAATCCAAGCCTCTGATATTTTCTCTGTGTTGTCCCAGTGCTACAACATTGACTAAAATACGTTTGACATTGTTTAGAACAAACACGAATCGCTCTCAGACTGCTTGGATTTTTCCAGTGAGCTAGTCCATGGTTTTTCCCCCAGGAAGAGACAAAGCTTAGAAAGGTCAGTTCCTTCGAAAGGAATGATGGACCCTGAAAAATTAAAAATATGTTTTTTAAAGTCACTTTCAGGGGGAATTCGGAGTCATTTTATGAAGAGATCTCAATAAGGGCAGGGAACTGGGGACCCACGTGGGGCGGTGAGATGGCTAGAGCAGGAGAGCGCTTTGCTCGCCTGTGGAAACCAGCGCTCCCTATTGTCTTCCGACGAGCGCTCCGAGTACCTGTGTTCTCTCAGAATTTCAGGTTACTGTACTCCAAGAAAGTTTTCATCACCTTTAAATGGCAGCCATAGTTATAGAAGTGAGTACAACAAGTCTACTTTTTTTTTTTTTTTTTTTGCATGGGAACCAAGCAAGATCTTTGGACAATAGAAAATGTACAAGCCAGTAGCAGAAGGGTAGAAAATTTGCATATGAAGCAAGTTTGCAAAATGTTTATTCTCTGAAAAAAAACAGTAAAGCACACATTTATGCACAAGGCCCTAAAATTTTCTACATTTTTTAGCAGAATCCATAAAGAACATGGCTGCTTAAACTTTAATATTAGACAGTGGTTCCAAATAAGGTCAACCAAGTAACGGTCTAAATATGATTTTGATTCTTATAAAAAGAAACTTTTTCCTGTTGATGTGGCTGGGGGAAAACAAATGAGCAGTAGTGCTCTTACATTTGTGTTCAGGTTTATAAGCTATTAGGGAGCTTCATAGCACTAAATTAGACTGAGGACAGATTGCTTAATGAGTTCAGTCAGGTATTGATAAGCCACTGAAACCCCAAGTCATTATTTATTACTGTTTATTATTCTCCCATCCAAATATAACATTTCTCTATGCTTTATGTTCCTGACAGGTACCTGAAAACTACAGGCTTAAAATGACGTTCTGAGGTAAATTTTCTTATAGGCTATAACATTTGGAATGTTTCCTCTTGGAAAAAACCTTCATGTTTTGAGGCAACTCGCTGCAACCATGAAAGGTGTTGTGATACTTGACTCACAAGAAACAAAAGGCTGTGACACATAAAGTTAACAAGTATTCAAGAACAACAGTCTTGCTTTGTGTATAGACTCCTGGCAAAGGTGCGAGAGACCGAGAAGGACCCAGTCAAAGATAATGGGAAGATACGTGGGAGTTCTCAGGGAAAAATGGTGCAAACATGTCCACCTTCCTAGAGGACTATCACATCAACATGATCTCTAAAAATCTTTCTGGCGATGGAGAAAATGATGTAGTTCACCACTGAACAGACCATCTGTCCTGTCCCTGTTAGCCTGTTAATGAGAAAAAAGGGAGTGCGAGAGATGAGGACTAGAGGTAGGGAGAACAGTCCTGAACTCAATCTGAAGCCTAGTGAGAAGGCCAGTCCAGTCTCGCCTGAGCCACGGCACGTCCAGCCAGCCTGCAGACCGGCGAGCACTGAGGTGGGCACTGAGGAGTTCAGGAGCAGTTTGTGAGGCAGCACTTCTGTGGAGACAGACGGCCGATACCCACGCTGATGGTAATCTTTAGTGGGGCTGGTCCCGCACCGTGCGTCTACACAGACGTAGTGAAAGGTATTGACTCTGCTGATTTCACCGCTGTATTAAAGGGGTTGTATTCTGAGTAAGGCACAAACATTCTAAAACAATCCTGTGCCTATATATAAAGAATTAGCCATTAAGTCATAATTAGAGTGTATTTAAATCTGGTTCCAAGAATAATATAGAGAGTAATAATTAAATAATAAGTTTAGTCATTTTGTTTTTGTGGAAACGCTATGTACAGCTTCCTTGTTTACTAAAATTATATGGATTTTTAAGATTAAAATGTTTTCCCTGAAACTGTTTTCTAAACAGTCTAATCCACATATTTTTCCTTTTCTAATATTCCATAAATAGAAATGAATAAACTAACAGCAAGGACTCTGTTTCTTAAAAATTCTTCTTGGAAAGTGTTAAAAGAAGTGATCATTCCAGAAGTCTAACACTCTATAGTAATGCTTTTATGTGGTCTTTGGAAAGAGGGTACAGGCGTGCAAATATGTACAAACATTGAGGGGAAGTTTCACAAGCATATTGTAAATACTCAAGGGACTATGTTCTTATATTTTTAATAGATTAAAACAGCTTTCCACGCTGTATTTCAGTGAGGTCAGTCAAATGTTTAGTTGAGTCCTTAAGTGTTACACTTGTGGGGCTAATATTCTTTCATCTACCACTTAGATTATCTGGGGTCTGGGTTGTTTTCATGGAATATTACCTACAACTTCTTGGGCAGTCCTTATGCAAATTTTGTTTGACAGTGTCAGTCATGGATGATTGAATAAAGGCTAGGTAGTCTTTGTACCTAGGTAGTCCTCTACATTCAGTGTATCCTCGGATCAAGCTAGAACATAAGAAATCTGTTAACAAGGAAAACCCTGTTTTAGTTCCTTATACAACTACTTTTATTGGCTTGCATTTGTATTTATATTTAACTTAGTGGGCAGGAAGAGCCATTTTGGGTTTGCAAGGCAGGGAGTGAAAAACAGAATAAAATCAGTATACTGTGAGGATGAGTCTGTAATCCACCCCCTACTTTCATGTGATTAATAGTCCTTCAGTAAAAAGTTTAAGCCAGGGGTGTCCAACCTGTGGCCCACGGGCTGTGTGTGGCTCAGCATGGCTATGAATGCGGCACAACACAAAATCATAAATTTTCTTAAAACATTATGAGATTTTTGTGTGTGTGATTACATTTCACAATGTATTTAATGTGTGGCCCAAGACAGCTCTTCTTCTAGTGTGGCCCAGAGATGCCAAAATGTTGGATACCCCTGGTTTAAGCCAAGTAAATAATAGTTTTGAAAAATTACTGAAAATTTACTGTAAAATTACTTTTACTTCTGATCAAAATGGAGTCATAGGGATTTGAATTACCCTAAACAATGGCTATATGACGCTGGGAAACAGTCAATGAAGGACACTGGTTCTTGAGCGACAGGAAGCAAACAAGATGAGCCAACGACTGTCCCAGCTAACTTCCTTGAGAGAGTTTCCAGGTAAAGGCGCAGAGAAAGGGAGCACAGACAGAGTCTGTCAGCATCCCCAGTAGGAGGAGATGGAATTGGGAGTCCAGGGGACCAAGTTTATTAGTGTTCATAGAACAGAGTACAGGAATGGGGAGAGATGCCCATAGGGGAACTCCAGAGATTGGCAGAAGACTCCCCGCAAGTAGTCGATAGAGTACAGATTAGTGCACTCATGTGAGGAAAATGCCCTGGGCCCTGGACAGTAAGCACCCAAAAGGGTTAGAGGAAATGGTACCCAGCACTCATAAATACCTGTGATACTGTTCTCCCCAACAACGAGATTAGAAAAATTCATAATTGGGCAGAGAACTCAGAAGAGTCTTGTCTTACTAGTGGGGAATAATGTATTCTAGATAAATACTCTCTGGTTCTAAAGTAGCCATCTTAAATGCAAGACTAGAATAACTCAAACTATTTCTAGTACATGATAGCCAATTCTTTAGTTTTATTAATAATCAAGTTTGCTTTATGGTATTGATGCAAAGAATTAGCCCATTTTCTGAAGTCACCAAAATGCAAAAGTTGTTTATCTCAATGCAATGGACTGACTGTGTTTCCCAAAATGTGTAAATTGAAATCCTAGCCCCTGATGAGATGGTTTTGAGAGGTAAAGCCTTTTGGGGGGTAATTAGGTCATTAGGGTGGAGGCCTCATGGATCGCATTAGTGTCTTTATAAAAGGAACCTTAGGAAGCTCTTAGCATTCTTTCTGCCCCAGGAAGATACAGTTGGAGGACAGCAGTCCACAACCCAGAAGAGGGTGCTCACCAGGTCCTGAACGTATTGACACCCTGGTCCCAGACCTGCAGCCTCCTGAAGTTGGAGAAATACATTTCTGTTGTTCTTAAGCCACCTAGTCTATGATACTTTGTAATAGCAGTCAGGACTAATACACGCAGGTCCTTCCATCTTTATAAAATGGATACTTCAGATTTAACTTAGTTTGTTGACCTATCTATCATCAGAGGTGGACTGTTGTCTGCTTAGCATTCTGCACCCAAATTAGAGGAATGATTTGTGTTTAGGACAGTGAGCCCTCCTCATGTACACTTTAAATTGATGCATTTTCAGTGCTGTCTTCCATCGGATTCCATCTTAGTTGGCATTTCTCAGTTTCCAGTGCATTGAGATTCTAAAAAGCAAGCAGCCTACTTGTCTGGCTCTACATCCTCTTCACCTTCCCCAGGAAATATCACCTTTTGTTTCCTTTTTTTGTACTTGCTCCACATCTTCCATAATGTATTACAGTTTCTTAATCACTGAGGCCCTTCACTTGTTTCATCATTTATGAGTTTGTATCATTGTTTTCTGTATTCACTTTAATGGAACTAAGGGAAGAAGGGAAATGAATGCATTTATTTATGCTTCCACTTGTAATACGAAGATTTGTGTACATTTGGGGGAGGGGGCTATTGTTGGGGAGAAGGAATTATTACATTAGGATCTTTAGCCTCCTGTGTAAAAATATAATGATGCTTACTTTGGGAAGACAGAAGCAATTTTAACAACATTAATCATTCTTTGAGCAAAGTATGTTGTTTTCAAAAATTTGGACTTATATAGTGGATATATAAGCAAAACATAAAAACAGTTATAACATAGTTTTATAACCGTGTATATTGCAGTTTTTCTTGCAAAGTGTTCAAATGAACTATAATGTATACAACGTATCTTTAGATGTGAAGCTGATACATTATAGGTCCCAAGAATTATTTTAAAAACAATCAAAACAGTACATGGAATGTCAAGGGATTTTAGCGATGATCTAGAAGAAACACAAACTTTCATTTCATGCTGAAATCAAGAAGGTAACACAAAGGAAATTGATGCTATGCTAGAGTTCTCTACCTTAAATATTTGCATGAATCTTGAAAAAAGAAGGAAATAATACAAGGGACAAACCTATTTTGTCAACTGGAAAATTCACAGTATATCCGTATGTTGTAACAGATGCCATAGTTTGCCGCTTGAAAATCATGTATAGTTTTATATATATTATATGTGTGTTTATATGTATTGCATATAAAGTATATAGTGATATATGTAATACATATACACATTACCTATATATTACTTAACCTTGACCAAAGAAACTATATTTCCATAAACTTTAATGATTTATAAGCTTAAAAATATTTCTGTCATCTGCAAAATGTATATTGAAATACAGTGCTTAGTACTAACTTTTACTACATTGTCAATGATTGATAAATTTGATGAAGAAAGAAAAAGGTTTGTAACATTTTTATAGTAGATGAAAGTGATTCGAAGTAGTCAGAGTAATTTCTGTCATCACAACAGCTTCCGCAAACGTAAAAGTATTATAAAATTTATTTTTGACTTAGAACTTACCTTGAGAATAGATATCTAATAAAGAAAATTAGTCATGACTGAGTTCCAGAATTCTTAGCTTATTGCGTGAAGACCTTTGTGTTGTACCTTAAGTGGAACTTTAAAGAGATAAGTGCAGCTGTAAGGAAACACGGATGGGAAGTTTTCCTTGAGAAGAAAAAAGCCATGTATCCTTTTTTCATGTTTTCTGCTCATATCGATGAAAATCTAAAATGAATCATTCCCTAACCCTACCTTTTTTGACCGACAGAAAAATATTAATATTGGAAACCTTTGATAGTGAAGATTTAACTTAAAATATGCTAAACTTTTTCAATTATGAATTCTGAAAAACTCTCAGGAAACACAAGAATAACCAAAAGAGAACAACTGTATAAGTATAAAAATAGAACATTATTTTTGACAGTGATGATTCAGAGTTTATGACAGTCTTGACAGACTGAAGTTTATCTTTAGCTTTTTTGCAGAAGAAAATAAGGAAATGTAAATAAAGTGATAACCTGATTAAAGGACTTTCAAAAACTCTCAATTCTCTAGATTGCTATAGAAACACCTATGGCTAATCATTTTCCCTGTTTGTAAAGAGAGAATCACCCAAGGGTTTTATGTGTATAGGGAAGACTTAGAATCATTGGAAATGAAAGCTGAAAGGCACAATGGGGGATTACCTTCACTGGAGGCTTGAACTCTCAGCTTCTCAGAAAGTTCACTGTGATTTTTAACCATTCAAAAGTTCTTTCTAATGATGTTAGTAGTATCTTTAAAGAATAAAATGAATTTTCTTAGAAACATTTCCAACCTCAGACCTCTGTTATAATGAAAGTGATGAAAATGGGCAGCCGGCAAAGTAGAAAGTGGAAAATCTGGTAGGAAGAGGGTGATAGGAAGTCATGTATGGTCCATGCAGACTAAATGGAACCTTCTGGCTGTGGAGAGGAACGCTGGACCAGGTGTGGCGAGGAAATGCAGAGTGGGAGTTTTGATAAGGAATGGCAACTCAGGCCCTCTTAATTTTTCGACGAAATGAAAGGAAGTATTGAGAACAATTCTTGCTGCATTTGGTTGTAATGCTTCGTGGTCTGCACTGTGTCCAGCTTTCTTTCTTAGGTTGTGTACGTTTTACAGAGAGATAAGAATACATAGACTCTCTATCCCTTTAGTGATACCATCAGCCACAGTTTGAACAACTGCAATGATGTAATTCATTACTTAGGCTGGATTTTTAAAGATGTATTGTACAGTGACACTGTATTACACTCACTTATTTGCCATGTATCTTCAAGATAGTCGTTTCATTAGTTTGTTGTACTTTCCTTGTGAGGTTAAATAAGGACCTGGGGCTTATCCATCAGTCTCAGTTAATATATAAGGATGTCACTGAGGCCCTCAAAAAGCAGGTGAAAAAAACAGGATTAAATGTTCAAGGATTTGCTTAAGAGCTAAGTAAAGCAGGGATGATAATAAAACCACAATGCAAACCTGGCCCTAAGTAAAGGGAAGAAGGAGGGGAGGTTTGGTAAGGCTGTCAGGGAGTACTGTCCAACCAAAGTTGTCCAACAGAGGTTACCCATGTCTCCCAGGAATGCGTCCTTTTCTGGATTCCTGCCACTCTCAGTCATTCGCAGGAATCGCCCATGGAACACATGCTCTCAGCACAAATGAGGCTTTGGATGCCAGAGCAAAATAGCTGGGGTCCATGGCTGCTTGTTCTCATGTGGTGGTGGGTCTGCCAAGCTCATACTCATTGCTCCTTGCACCATTTAAATTTACTTTTCCACACAGGTCCAGGAGCAGCTCCTCCATGGTTTCCCAGGCTTTCTTCCTGAGAAAAAAACTAAGAAGAGGGAGGTTAGTGGGATGAACTAACACTCCCATGTCTGTAGTTGAACCCTGGGCTATAACCAGTACTCATTCTCTCACTCCTCCACTCCTCCGTCCACATTCCCTTCATCCCCAGTGATTCCCTCAGCAGATCTTGGTGGCTTGCCTTGTGGAATAAACCAAACCTTCATTCTTGAAATATCTGAATCCTTAATTATCATAGTCTTCATAGTCGAGGTGACTTTATATGACTGCTCATATTTACAGTAGGGTCAAGAGAGTACTAGGATCCAGGTGAACCTCCTGAGTTCTACATTCATTTCTCCTGTCCCATTGGGCATGTAGCCTTATATCATTCTGTTGATCGCCATCAATTACCCATACCAGTATGATGACTCCAGTTTTTTCTTTGGATACCAGGAGTCCCAAGTTTCCATATGGTAGCCATAATTTGTAACTTGATTAGACCTTTGGTGTATCCCAAAGGACATGGAAAGGAAGACTGTGAGGACAGGAAGTACACAATCCTCCAGTCGGTTATCAATGGCCACGCTTTGGTTTTTGAATCTGTGTATCTTTCCTGTTGGGGACAAAGCACCATATGGAGGTCTCCTGTTTGGTAAACATACTGAGACCTTGCAGATGTTTGGTGAGCGCTGGTACTTCAGTTGCACAATTGAGAGCTATTCCAGCATACTCTGAGACTGGCTGCCTCTGAGTGGTGCGGTGTGTGCTATGGTGAGTGGACTCCATAGTCATGCTCTGGTCCTATACCTCCTTTGCTGAGAAGTGAGTCCCTAAATTAGATGCTTTCCTGGGGCATTCCATGTCTGGGGGTTGGGCAGCATTCTCTTAGTCACTGGAGAGCAGGGATGTCCTAAAGGCTGCAAAGGTAAACCCATGCAGAGACTCTATAGGTCAAACCAGAGTGGAAATGGAACAATGTAGTGAACTAACTAATTGAATTCTTCAGAGAATAGTGCCGTGTAAAAGACTCAATGTTGGTGTCTGCTGTTGGCAGGTCGGGTATTCAGAGGGAGCAGTAATTAGATCAGCTTTGGTGAGTAGGAGTTCATGTCACTGGACCCACATGTAGCTTCTGTCCTTGCCACTACGGCTACTTCATTTTGGTGCCCATTATACCAGTCTAGCATGGTTATTAATGAATGCTGGCTAATATCAAGTGCATGAATCATTTTACCTACTCAGTTGTTTAGTGCTTTTTCCATAGTAGATGCTTTCTGATAGAAAATGGGCAATACACAAATCTATACATATTCTTATCTAGGATTACTAGTTTTCTTACACAAAATGGATGACCATGTGCACTGCTTACATGGCTCTCCCATTAGGAAGAATTTTTTTTTTCACTCTAGTGTTTTCAAAGGTCAGCCCTGTATGTGGCTGAAATGCAACCACTGTCCATATTTTACTTGCACCCGCATACTGTAGCAACCCATTCACAAATCAAACAGACCATTTCCTGCTCTTTAAGTTGGTGACACAGGAACTCCCATACTGTAGGTACAAGCCCGGGGAGGGACACTGGTATAACTTTGATGGGTGACATGTGGTCTGGGCTAATTTCTCATGATCAGTGAACTGTGTCAGGGACTGTCTGGCATTGTGACTTGTTTTGTCTAAAAGATGGGCAGTTTCAGATACCTAGCCAGTGTGCTCCACGGACCGTATTCTGTGTTTGCTAGAGCCCGTACCACACATGGATGTTTCTCATGGAATAGCTCTCTACTTTGCCTAGCCTTACTCCAGAAATCCAGGGGTTGGTGTTGCGATTCTTCACTGGAGATTGCCAAACATTCCACATTGCACCTTTCCCAATACTATAGGGTCTGCTCGATCCTCTGACACTCTAGAGTATCATGTGGCTTAGACAGTGGGACTGATTGTGTCTCAGCCTGAACCTGCTGAAGTTCCCTTTCTTGCTCCATCACTGTTGTATTTTTGTTTATTGTTTGTTTGTTTGTTTTTAATTTTAGATGTCAAAAAGCGACTTTGCCGGATTCCCATCTTTTCTGCCTATAAAGATACCATGTTCTCTTAACCATTTCCACAACTCTCATCAGGTTAAACTTTTTGACTATCTCGCCAACTTCACTTATACTTATGGTCATTGAAGCCACCTAGCTCTGGCACTTAAGTGCCATCACCTGGTTTCTTTTACTTAGGAGAAGCGTATTATCACAGTTGTTGAGGAGCCCAGCTCTGTCACCACCCATCTGCCCGTTATCGCTGGCCTGTGAAGGAACATCACTGAGCCTCTTAGTCTGGTGTCTCTTACCAGCTGCTCCTGATGGCCTCAGCAAAGGTGTGTTCTCTTGAGCCTTCTGGCTTACATAACAAGTCCATTTAGCATACTCATTTTCCTCAGCTTCATTATTCCTTCTTCTGCTCTCTGCCAGGGCAGTATTACACTTTAATTTTGCTGACAGTTGGCCATCAGGATGTTTTACAGACCTCGAAAAGCCACTCTAGCATCAGGTTTGTCCTATCACCTGAAGTCCTTGCTACAATGTTAAATTTCTTGTCTGTAGAAATGCATCTAAGGCAATGAGTTCTTGCTTACCCAACCACATGTACTGGTGCCCTTGGTCAGGCACTCTCAAAATCCAATCTAACGAGTCCTCCCTTTACTCTTTCCAGAACATGTCAGCTAATTCCTGCAATTTTTTAAGTGTATAAACCTCTTTCCTCCTTTATTGGGTCAGCACATCCCCAGTTAGGTTGTTCTGTAATTTAACCCTAGTAATTGACCCGGCAGCCAGAGAGGAATTGGGGCAACTCCTCTTCTGAAGGAGAAGCTTCTGTAGCATCTTCCAGCCCAGGGGATGTACTAGCTCTCTCTAAGGAAAGATGGGCTATCTTTTGGGAACCCACAGGATTCAAGGGTGGCCAGCAGGCTGAATAGTCTGCATCCTCAGGATTACCCATTCATATTTCTTTGTTCCAGTTTTCAGGATCTTTTTTTTTATACCAGGGCCTCATCTTTAGCAAGCCTGCCCTGGCTGAGTGTTTGAACGTGTCTGGAGCTCTGTGACTCTGACAGCTCTTCAGCCCCTCCCTTCATTGCATTTAGCCTTTCACTACAGGTGATACGGTCCTCTGTAAGCTCTACCCCAGACTCTCTGGGTTCACAGTTAGTCAGAACTCCTTAACAGCCTTCCATCTCTCCTTATTCTTTGAGGCATCCTACTTTGCTGTTTCTGTCCTTGTTGTTTCCCCTCTATTTTTCAAATGTCTGCAGTATTACACCTGCCACAGCATTCTGCTCTGCCAGGACATTTTCCCAGTTTAACAGCGTTGAAATCTTTAGTAACTGAGCTGACACATTGTGCCAAAGACTATCCGTGCCCCACTTACTAGCCAGAATGATGACCTCTTTACCCATCCAGTGATGGATGAGCCAGTTCCGGGTCCCTATCTTACTGTGCTTTCGCTCAGATCAATTTTGGTACCACTCATATTGTTCTTCCAAGGAGTAGATACCAGAATGGGATAAAACATGCAAGTATTTTATTATAGAAAACACCTCTTTGAGATAAAAGGTGAGGGAAGAACTTAAGGTTGGGAGCAACTTCAGACCATAGTGTGAGTGCAGGAGAGAGGGAGGGAAATGTCTGTGACAATGATGCTGCCTCAGGAAGTTTCAGCAAGGACTTCAGGGGGTCTTCAAGCCAAAGTCAGATACCAGAGGAGTCCCATGTCTCCCGGGAATGGGTATCACTTGATATCGCTGCTGTTCTCCGTCATTGGCTAGGAGCAGCTCACGGGAAGTCTGGCCTCGATACACATGCCGCACAGAGGTGAAGTGTTTATTTCCAAAGTCCTTTTTCATTCCCCCTCCATTTTTTCCTTGTTGGTTATAATTTATGAACTTAGAAATGTGTCTTCTGATTATTTTCCCTAATATAAATATGCAAAAACAGCAAGGGATGCCCAGTCAGAAGGACTGGGAATTACAACTGTAGTGCAGTATGACTTCAAAACAAGTTAAAAGACATCTCTGGTTTGCAATTTCTTCATTTAAAACATAGTGAAATTTTAAGATTGTGCTGAGAATGAATAAATCCAGGTTAATAAGCTGATATAATATTATATACTAACTTATTTATCGTCTCTCTTCCTATCCCCCCTGCCACCTCCATGTGCCTTCCACTGAAATGTAAGACCCGTGCATCCCAAGGGCATTTCCGAGCCACTCACTCCTCTATTGTCAGCACCAGAAGGACGCCTGCCACCTCGGAGGCACTTAAACAATATTTGCTGAGTGAATTAACTTGTTTAGTTCAGTATTTGAGATGCCATAGGTCTCCAGTATGTGCAATTTCTCTTGTTTTCCCCCTAGCCTGAACAAGTACATTTTCTTCCTATAAATTATATTGTTTCTATGTACAAGCCAAGAATTTCCCAGGGAAGTGGGGTAAAAAGTCTCCATGATGGCCAAAAATTTCTGAGACCATTTGAACAGTGTTATGAAAATCATAGATATGGGTAAACTACAGACAGTAATTTGGGGGGGCGTATTTTAGAATTTAAACATTTTTAATTTTAGATTGATAGGATTATTGTTGGCATAGAATGTTTTATTTCAAATATAAATATATGTATTTTTTGTTTCTTCCTCCATCCAATAAATATATTACAGGCTCTGTGCTAGACTCACAAACGTTCAGAAGTAAAGTTGACTCTCTAAATATTTCTGACAAGCTTGCTTAAGTAGGAAACTAAAAAAAAGACAAGTCATTATTAGAATTCCATTCTTGACATAAAACTCTTCTTCGATAAAAGTGCGTGTTATTGTGCCTGGCCTTCCAGCATGTCCAAGGCCCTGTTTTTCAAAGGACTAAGAACTTGCCCTCAGTAGTTTATCAGGGTGCAAGAATATATCTTAGCAGTAGTAAACAAGTTCCTGTCAAGTGTGTGCTCTAATATAGAGTTTGAACGGAAAGAAAATCGGGCTGACATTGTAGATTGTAAAACCCACTGAACAGGAACCATGTCTAATTCTGTGTTCAGTGCTTGATTTTTAAATGAAAGAAAAATGAAATGATTTCATTTCTATCTGTTGGATTTTCTCATTTGAAGAAAAGTAAGGTTTTCATCAGAAGTTAGTAGACTACACTGTAGGAATTTGGGACTTAACTTAAAATGAATGTTTTTTGTGTGTAATAAACATTCAGTTCATGTTCCTATTTGGTTCAGAAAGTTTAATAGCTTCCCTTAAATATATAACAAATGTTATCAAAAATTTTATTCATTCTAAAAATTAATAATAGTAAAATGTGCTTTAGAATTGACAACTGTATTTATTAATTTAAACCTTGTTTGCAACTTATTTTAAAATGAATAAAATTTATAAAAACTTTCTTACTTAGCAGTAGTAGTATGTGTTTTATCATAGTGAGTCTAAGATTTTGCCATCGTTAAAAACTTTTTCTCAGGATAACGTTTTGTTAAACTAGCTTTTAAAAATTATGCTTAAAAAAGACTGGTTTATGTTACTGAGTAGTGTTTCATTATATGAATATGTCATAATTTGTTTATTCCTTCACCTGGTAATAGACATTTGGGTTATTTCCAGTCACGGCTGCTATAATCGTTGTGTTTCTAGTTCAGCTGTCATGATCATTTGCACACATGTCTTTCTGGGAACATGTGTTTTCATTTCTCTTGGATGGATTCTAGGAGTAGAATTGCTGAGTAACATCGTGTTTGTGTAACTTCATAAAAACTCCAGTTGTTTTCTAAAGTGGCTGCGCCATCTTATATTGCCACTGGAAATGCATGAGAGTTTGAGTTTCCCTACTTCCTTACCAACACTTGATATCACAAATCTTTTTTTATTTTTAAACATTCTGTAGTGTGTATAATAGTATTCTATATGGAAACATGCAATGACATGGACAGATCTCAAAAAAATCTATTAGCTGAGTGAAATAAATTAAATACAAAAGAGTATACATTGTATGACTCCATTTATATGAAATCCTAGAAGACAAAACCAATCTATAATGACAGAGAGCAGATCGGTATTAGCTTGGTGCCAGAGAGCAGATCGGTATTAGCTTAAGATTACCTTGCCAAACAGTATAACGTAGGAACTTTAGAAGATCAAGAAAATATTCTGTATTTTATTAGGATAGTTATATCAGTGTAAATATTTGCCAGAATTCATCAAAATGTACATTTAAAATAGGTGTTTTTCATTGTATGTAAATTATACGTACGTAAAGTTGATGTAATAAGAAACATGTCAAACCAGCTTTTGATTACTAGCCAAAAGTCAGTCTTAAACATACCTGCTTACTATTAGGAATACAAAGTGTTTTAAGAATATGAAAAATGGGTACAGGCACTCAACAAAATCAATCACTGCGCTTTCCAGGAAAAAACAATATTGATAAAAGCTGTCTGAATATTCTTCATTCAGACAGATTCAATCAAGTTTTTATACCTAGAGAGTAAAATTCTGATCAGATGTTCAGTTGGATCAGTTTCTGATATTTCTATATTCCCAAAATCTAAATGATTGTTAACTGATACACATTATTAACTTGATACATGTTCTTTATAAAAAGCAGTTCAGGGTAGAAGGTTAACCATCATTCCACCATCAAAGGCAATTAGTGTTTGTATTTTGGAGTATAACTTCACTTATAACACAATTTTTGCATGTCTCAGATTATATGATAAGTGCTATTTTATAAGTATATTTTTTACTCAATGTTAAATCATTAACATTTTCCCATTATTAGACATTCCAATTTTGATAGCCACATAATAACTCATCACTTGCCTATATCATAGTTAATGGGGACTCTTTTAATGGCAGTTAGTGTTTTTTCACTAAACAGTAGACACATTTTCTAATCCGTTAAAAGTTCTCCAGAATTTTTGTGGACTGAATGAATAACAACAATGTTGTCAAGATCATCTTTGTGACACAATCTTTACATCTTGTGAGAAATTTTAAGATAAAGTCTCAGACCTAGAATGTTTGTGAAAAACACATAAAATGTTAAAGGCATTTGCTTCATTTGTCAGAAGCCTTTATCTTGAAGTAAAATACAAAAATGATACTCTATATGAATTTTCAAAAGTTAATTCAAATTATAAAATAATTAAATGTGTTTTAAAAAGGCATGGTTTATTTTTAACTATTTCTCTTAATGATGTATAAGTATGATCAAGTACAGATAAAACTCTGACCCTTTTTCTTTATTTGTTTAAATAATCTTATTGTAGTTTTAACCTCTAAGAACATCTTGGTTTTAGATCATTTCTGTTCCCACTACATTTATATAAGTCCAGTTTCTAAATGCAAGACTTGTTGCCTTGATTATAGCTTCTGCTGCTATGTTTTGCTATTACCATCTTTTTTCATCCAGTTTGATCTTTTTTGTCAATTCTTTTCCACTCTGTATCTTCCTGAATAGCAGATACTAAGAAAACACATAAGTAAGTAGTCTGTGGTGGTGGTATTCTGCTCTTCATTAATCTGCCGAGCATTATTTTCGCAATGCAGAAGCAAGCATGAGGGTGCCATCTCTTTTTGTGTGGATTTCTCTTTGAATATATATTTCACAAAGTCAAACTTTCTTATTGCCGAGAAAGTTAAGTCTTAGGCCTTAGCAAATACATTTTAGGCCTTGCTAATCAAGGTGCCCATAAAGGTGAGAGTGCTGGCTGATGATCTGGCTCCAGGGCTAGAGAATTGCCCGAGGCCGATACCTCTTCCTTCCTGCTGGTTCCAACTCTGATTTCTGCCCTTAGTATGCAGGGAGAGGCTCTTAAGCCTGGTGCAGTGAGATGGAGCTGGAAAAAGGATTCTGCTTTTGCCATATTGCTACTAGAAGATTAATCTTTGGAAGGTTCTCAATTTCTTTATAGTGTTTTCCACCTTCTCCATTTTCAATTCTCCTCTTTCTTCATAATTTGGGACAGTTGCTTAACATAAAAATATTGTAATTTATTTTTAAAAGATTGATTTCCAGGGCAAAAGTCTTTTTAATAGTAAATATAGAATCTAATTGATTTATGTACATAAATGACATAAGTCATACTCAGAACTTAAATATCTATACATAACCAAGATAACCAAACAAAGCAGACCCAAGATGGAAGAGGAGTAAGTGAAAACTACATTAACCTCTTTCCAAGACCTATCTGGAATTACAACTAAATTGTAGAGAAATCATCCTGAATAACCAACTGAACACTAGCTGGAGAAAAGCCTTATAACCAAGGACATATGGAAGAAACTACTTCCCAACAATGTGACTGGTAGGGAGTGCAGAGGAGGCATGAGATGGCTGGTGGGGCTCTCAAGGGTGGCAGCTAAAATTCTGGAGGGATATTTCAGCAGCTAGGGGTACTCCTTGAGAAGTGTGGGATCTAAACCCCAAGCTTGGCTCCCCAGCCTATAACACCAGAGTCAAGAAAGGAACCCAGGTAACATCGAGCTGTGAAAAGCAGCAGGGTTTCTGTTGGCTAGAGCTGCAGAGAACCTCTTAAAGGACCAAAACACAAAAATTTGTTTGCAGCCACTTATCCTGGGCTCTGGCAGAGGGATGGCAGAGTGGACTAGAGATGCATGAGGAGAATCTGGGACTGGTGGCTCTAGGGAAAGTCCTGAAGAAACAGCCTCCAGGATCCCTGTGCTGGGTCAACCCCATACTGCAGGAGCCATCTTGCTCAAGCATAGCACTATTCTCTGGCATCAGCCTCACAGGAAGCAATAGCCTTGCTAACAGGAGTTACTACACACCAACCTGTGGAGCTTAAGCCTAGCTTCTGACTACAGTTTGAGGCTCTATCATTGATTAAGTTTAATAACTAAGGCAGATCTCTGGGAGCTCTGAGACTTTAGTTGACCATTCCAGGCCCAGTGCTGGTAAAAGCCAGGCTTGGTGTGCAGCCTGGTTCTTTCTGCACACAAACAAGCCTGGCACAGGGAGCTACTTGCTATGGATCACTGATAGCTCCTAACAGGTTGCCCAGGACCAGTCATAATCAGCATCCGACAAAGGTTTGCACCAGAGTCTTTGCATATCTACCTAATAAATAGAAACAAATACAAAGAGGCAGCCAAAATTGGAAGACAAAAAACAGGCCTCAAATAAAAGAACAAAAGAATCTTCCAGTAGAAGAACTAGATGAAATGAAGGCAAACAATTTATCAGACAGAAAATTTAAAGTAATGATTATAAGGATACTTGACAGCACTTCGAGCCATGATGGAGGCGTAGGTAGATACGCTTTGCTTCCTCACATAACCAAAAGAAGGACTACAACACATTTAAAAACAAAACAAAACAAACAAAAAAAAAAAAACAACCTGAACTGCCATAAAATCAAATTGTATGAAAGTCTGACAACCAAGAAGTTAAAGAAGAAACATTCATCCAGACTGGTAGTAGGGGCAGAGACAGGCAGCCAGGGTGAAAAGGATGCAGAGCAAGGTGGAGGCTAGAGGACCGGGTGGTTGCAAAATCACATGCAGATAAGACAGGAGGAATAACTAGGGGAGAAGATAGAGAGTGCAACCTAGGGTTCCAGTGCAGGAAACTAAAGCCTCAAAACCTCTGGCTGTAAAAATCTCTGGGGATTGCAGCAGCAGGAGAAACTCCAAACCTCATAGGAGAATCTGTTGGAGAGACCCATTGAATCCTGGAATGTACACAAACCCGGCCACCCAAAAATTAGCACTAGAAGGACCCAATTCGCTTGTGAGTAGCAAGGGAAGTGACTGAAAGTGGAGCAAGAACCAAGCAAGCAGCATTGTTCCCTCTCTAACCCTTCCCCCACAACACAGCAAACTGGGTTTCCCCACCCTGCTGAATACATAAGGCTCTGCCCCTTACAACATAACAGGTGTTTCAAGACAAAGAAATATGTCCTAAATGAAAGAACATATCAAAGTTCCAAAAATAGAACTAAGCAATGAAGAGACAGCCAATGTATCTGATGCAGAGTTCAAAACACTGGTAATCAGGATGCTCACAGAAATGTTTAAGAATGGTCACAATATAGAGGAAAAAGTGAAGGCTATGCAAAGTGAAATAAAGGAAAATATTCAGGGAACCAACAGTGAAGGGAAGGAAACTGGGACTGAAATAAATAATTTGGGACTGAAGGAAGAAATAAACATTCAACTGGAACAGAATGAAGAAACAAGAATTCAAGAAAATGAGGAGAGGCTTAGGAACTTCCATGACAACTTTAAACATTCCAACATCTGAATCATAGGGGTGCCAGAAGGAGAAGAGAAAGACCAAGAAATTGAAAACTACTTGAAAAAATAATGATGGAAAATTTCCCCAATCTTACAAAAGAAATAGATTTCCAGGAAGTCAGGAAGCTCAGAGAGTACCAAAGAAACTGGACCCAAGGAGGAACACACCAAGACACATCATAATTAAATTACCCAAGAATAAAAATAAGAGAATCTTAAAAGCAGTAAGAGAAAAAGAGACAGTTACCTACAAAGGAGTTCCCATAAGGCTATCAGCTGATTTCTCAAAAGAAACCTTGCAGTAAGAAGGGGCTGGAAAGAAGTATTCAAAGTCATGAAAGGCAAGGACATACATCCAAGATTACTCTATCTAGCAAATCTCTCACTTAGAATGGAAGGGCAGATAAAGTGCTTCCCAGATAAGGTCAAGTTAAAGGAGTTCATGATCACCAAGCCCTTGTTATATGAAATGTTAAAGGGACTTATCTATGAAAAAGAAGAAGATCTAAACTATGAAGAGTAAAATGACAACAAACTCATAACTATCAACAACTGAAAAAAGAAAAA
>PVJI01026167.1:0-19376 GCA_004026765.1 Micronycteris hirsuta
CTTCTGGGGACCTGGCCCACAACCCAAGTATGTGCCCTGACTGGGAATCGAACTGGTGACCCTTTGGTTTGCAGGCTGGCACTCAATCCAGTGAGCCATACCGGCCAGGGCTTCTTCGTTTTTCTTAATGAAATGGTATTGAATTGCCTCTTCTTCCATGTTTACATCTGCCCACTAATTGTGTTTCTTTCAGAGCTCTTGGATGTGTTTATTAGATGTACTATTTTATATTTTCTCATTTGTTCATTTTTGCTTGTGACTTTATCATTTCTTCCCCTTTTCTCCTTAGAAAAAAAAAGAAGTGATCAGATATGAGAAATGTGATTACATTTTAAAGGAAAAATAGTTTCAAAATTCATTCACTGACTAACTTTTAATGTCTGCTATGTTCTGAGTTAGATACTAGACAAGAGGAAAATAAAAATCCTTTTTATAGGAAAATAAAAATATTCCAGCATATAAATACTATCAGATTCACAGAAATGTTTTTCTGAAATTTTTTTAATTTTTTAAAAATTGATTTTAGAGAAGGAAGAAGGGAGAGAGAGAAAATCTTTGATGTGAGAGGGAAACATTGATCGACTGCCTCTTGCATGCACCCTGGCCAGGGATTGAACCAGCAACCTAGGTATGTGCCCTGAGCAGTAATGGAACCCCCAGCCTTTTTGGGTGTGCAGATGATGCTCCAACCAACTGGACACCCGGCTGGGTCATTTTCCTGGAAATTTTAAACCTGATTGGTAGGCCCTGCCTTTTCTCTAACTCCATTCAGCATCTCTTGGATGGTTTCCTTAGTTATGGACTCTCTGTCTTTAATAACAGAGTTCTTAGAATTGGAGTTAATAATTAAATGTATTGTCCTGAGATGGCTTAGTCACAGCACGCTCACACTGCTGTCTTCAGACCTACACCACCTCTAAAAACCATGCACAGTGAGCTAAGAGGCCTTAGCAGTAACAAGTCACGTGGTCCTCTAGCAACCCAGGAAAGAAATTAGATACTAATAATAGAGCCATTTCACCCAAATGTCACTATCTCATCTCTACATAAATTTCATGCTATTTTCAGCATGTACTTACTCGAACAATTTAATCATTTCTTTTTTGTATAGTGAATGGATGTAATCCAGAAATAAAACTTCCTACTGGAGCAGTTCATAAGGCAGTAAAAGATAATCCTTTCATCTTTAAGTTTTGGTATGAGCACAGTAGACCCACAAGGGCTGTTATGTTTTTAAAAATATACTTTATTGATTATGCTATTACAGGTGTCCTGTTTTTTTCCTCTGCTTTATTTACCTCCGCCCTGCACCCCCGTCCCACCAGCATTCCCCCTCCTTAGTTCATGTCCATGGGCCGTACATATAAGTTCCTTGACTTCTCCATTTCCTATACTATTCTTAACCTCCCCCTGTCTATTTTCTACCTACCGTTTATGCATCGTATTCCCTGTACCTTTTCCCCCATTCTCCCCCTCCACCTCCCCACTGATAACCCTTCATGAGATCTCCATTTGTGTGATTCTGTTCCTGTTTTAATTGTTTGCTTAGTTTGTTTTTGTTTTTGTTTTTAGGTTCAGTTGTTGATAGTTGTGAGTTTGTTGTCATTTTAATGTCCGTATTTTTTATCATCTTCTTCTGTCATCTAATGGTAGATATTAGAAACCACTCAGAGAGGCTAGCCCCACCCCTTTGCCAACGAAGAGCCTAGTGAACTGCCCAAGGACACTGGGGAGTTTGCAGAAGAGGGTGGCTCTGGCCCCAGGTCTCCCAACCTCCGCTCTTCCCATCCTATTTCATTTCCTCATCTATGAAGCCAGGGCAATCATAGCAACGGTAGAAACTATGATCGTATTCAAGGAAATAGCACATAAAGTGTTTAGTAACTGATATATTTAGTAAGGGTAGCTTTAAAATTTTAAAACTTAAAAGATACCTGGATACCCCAAATTTTCAACATGTCAACGATCATGGTGTTCCTGGGAACCTAGAATTAGACGGTACAGAAAATAAAGCAGTCTTGGATTGTAAAATTTGGGGTAGTTTTAACTTATATCATGGAACAAAAGTGGGCTGGCTGCAGCATTTTTGCCTAAGAAATGGTTAGAGATAGTAATCTGGCAGCAGTCAGAGTTGTGTTTCATAGTCAACCCAGTTTTTACTTAGATACCATATTTATTTGCACATCATTTAAGATGGCATCGATTTTATTCAATTTATACAATATTAAGTAAAAGGTCCATTTTCCATACAAAAACTAACACTGTATGTTAATCGCTGGGGAGGTGCTATGGAGATTATCAGGCACTTCACTCCGTGCACCTCTTTGCTTCCACCACTGCACATCATCTTTGTGATTTCTCATAAAACAGTTCAAAGTAACAAACTTATTTTTAACCAAAGTTTTAAATAAATTAAGCCCTGGTCCATTATGTTTATTGCCTGTACTCCTACCACCCTCCAGCATCAGGTCGGTGTGAGAATTTCAACATCGAGGGGACAGGGTTTTCTACCTTGGGGTAGTACTGGTGACCTTTGAATTTTCATTTGACAGACAGAATTTGACATCCCCTGATTGGGCAAAGGATCAGGAGGATTTTTTGGCCCCAGGGGGTTTTCCTTCTTTAAAAATAATAAGATCAAAGTCTATTTAAAAATGTGCAGGAAAAATGAATTCCAGCTGAAAAGGGGAATGTTTGATTCTAGAAAGGGATATAGATTGTATCCTGAAATGGTTCAAAAAGTGGAAGATTTAAAATAGCTTTTGACTTCTGTTCCTTAAGCTGGTTACTCAGTATGGCTCACCCTGATGATGTTTGAATATTCTCTTTTTCCACATAAATGAAACTCCACAAGACCTTGCAACTTATTTATGGCATAAATGGGCAGTGTCTGTGCTCCCATGTTTATGTGGTATGGATAATCAATCGTGGCTGCTTATTTTGGGGTGGAGAGGAGAGGGAGTGCACAGTAGATTTGCCAGAATTTACCACTGAATAGGAAAATCTCTGCTGTATCTCCTCACTTCTACTTGCAGACTACTTTTATACCCTCAATACGACTTCCCTCTCACATATTGAAATATGGGGATGTTTTTCCCACACCAAGTACTTTTCTGACACCAGCTGGTAGTCCTACAATTCAACTAAATTCCAACACTATGTATGTAGATATAGTGTCAGGTTCCACAGGTGAATGGCCCAGTCCCACAAAACTACCTCTATGCTAGATGCCAATTGGGAATCTAAGTTGTTACCTGTGCTTCTGAACCACCAGCTGTAACTCAGAGGTTCCCATGACTCTGTTCTCAAGTTTGTTCATTTCCTAGAAGGGCTCACAAAACTTAGGGAAACACTTCACTTACTGTTGCCAATTTATTACAAAGGCTATTTCAAAGGCTACAAATGAACATGCAGCTGGAAGAAATGCATAGGGCAATGAATAGCTTCCATGCCCTCTCCTGGCATCTGACCCTCCTAGTGTTCACCAACCTAGAAGCTTGGAGGATTTCCCTCTCTCTCGCTCTCTAATGAAGGCTTCATTACATAAGCACACTTGGTTGAATCATTGGCCATTGATGATTAAGTCAACTTCCAACGTACCCCAGCCCCCCCAAATCAGGGAGAGGGGCTGAAAGTTCCAGCCTTCTAATCTCATGGTTGGTTCCCTGGCAACCAGCCTCATCTGGTCCCTTAGTTATACCAGGAGCTTTTCAAAAATCATCTCAATAACATACACTCAGGTGTAGTTGAAAGGAGTTTGTTAACAACAAACAAGATTCTCCTTTCTCCTTTATGGCTCTTACCACTTAGGAAATTCAAAAGGTTTTAGGGATTCTGTGCCGGAAACAGGGTCAAAGATCAAATATATATTTATTATTCTAAATCACAATATCAAAGCCACAACTTGTTTATCGATTGACTTATTGATAGACTTTGGATTGTTTCCACTTTGGGGTAGTTACAGATAAAGTGCTAAGAACATATGTTTTCATTCTTCTTGGTAAACATCTAACGTGGAATATCTCTATCATACGACAGGTGAACGTTTAAGTTTTTAAGAAGCTGCAAAACTCTTTTCCAAAGGGTTGTAATATTTTATACTCTCAGCAGCGTATGAGGGTTCCACCTCTTCCCTTGGAGTAAGTCTTCATTATTGTCGTTCTAATAGGTGGAAAGTGGTATCTTTGGGGGGGCTTTCATTTGCATTTTCCTAATGTGTGAGGATGTTGAATATTTTTTCATGTCCTTATTTGGTGAGTGTTCATTCAGATCTTTTGCCCATTCTATAATTGTTTGTTTTCTTATTATTGAGTTTTGAGAGTTCTTTTTTTTTTTTTTTTTAATTCTCACCCAAGGATCAAATCTGCAACCTTGTGGTGTTCAGAACAGAGCTCCTACCAACTGAGCCACCAGAGTAGGGCTTGCAAGTTCTTTATATATGCTACATGCAAGTTATTTATCAGATACATGCTTTGCAAATATTCCCCCTAGTCTGTGGCTTGTATTTTCATTTGTTTAATAGTGTCTTTTGAAGAGTAGGAGTTTTTAATTTTGAAAAAAATCTATACCAACCTTTTCAGTATATCACGCTTTCAGGGTTGTATCAAAAACCTTTAATTAACTCAAGGTCACAAAAATTATTTTCTATTTTTTTTAGAAGTTTAACAATTTGTGGGTTTACATTTAGGTCTTTGATTAATTTTTAGTAAATTTTTGTATATGGTGTGAGGTATGAAACAGTTCTTTTTTTAAAAAATAGATATCTGATTATTTTAATACCATTTGCTGAAGAAATATATTTTCTGAATTGCCTTTGTATCTTTGTCAAATATCAGTTATATCAGTTGTTCATATATCTGTGGGTCTATTTCTGGACTCTATTTTGTTTTACAGAACTCTTTATCTTTATGCCAATATCATACTGTTTTGATTGCCATAGCTGTAAAAGAAGTCTTCAAATCAAGTAGTAGCATTAGACTTTCAACTTTCTTTTTCTTTCTTAAAATTGGTTTGGCTATGGAAGTTCTTTGTATTTCCATGTGAATTTTAGATTCATCTTGTCAATTTCTACAAAAAGAAATCTACTGGGATCTTGATTGTGATTGTGTTGACTCTATGAATCAATTTGGGAAGAATTGACATCTTAATGATATTGAATATTCCAGCCAATTAACACAGCATATCTCTCCATTTATTTAGGTCTTGTTTAAGTTCTCTTGGCAATTTTTTGTTGTTTTCAATGTACAGGTCTTGCGCATTCTTTGTCAGATTTATCCTTAAAAATTTTATAATTTTTCATGTTATTGTAAATGGTATTCTTAAAAAATTTCTGGTCATGACTAGTACAGAAAACAGAATTTTTGGAAACATTGATCTTGTGTCTTTCAACCTTGCTAAACTTACTCATAGTGCTACACAGACCATCAAATCATCTGTAAAAAAGTTTTACTTTTTCCTTTTCAATCTGGCTATGTTTATTTTTATTTTATATTTTTCCTTTATGGCATTGGCTTGAAATCTCAATATAGTTGTTGAATAGAAGTTGTAAAAGCAGAAATCCTTGTTTTGTCCCTAGTCTTATGGGAAAAGACTTCAGTCTTTCACCACTGAGTATGATGCTAGTTATAGGCTTTTATCAATTCCCTTTATTAGATTGAAGACATTTCCTCCTATTCCTAATTTACCAATAATTTTTATTAGGAATGGATGTATATAATATATTATTACTTGGAGGAAGGCTGGGATGAGTTAAATATGTAAAATTGGTTGATTGTGTTTTTCAAGTCTTCCATATCCTTACTGATTTTCTGTTTATTGTTCTATAAATAACTGAGAGTGGGTTCTTGGAATCTCTGTTTCTCCTTACAATTCCATCAGTTTTTATTTCAGTATCCTTCAGCTCTGTTATCATGTGTCCAAACATTTAAGATTATTCTGTCCTCTTTACAACTTGACCACTTTATCATTAAAAAAGATCTATTTATCCCCAGTAATATTCTTTGCTCTGAAATTTACTTTGTCTAATATTGATATAGCTACTCCATCTTTCGAATAGCATGGAATACATACTTTTAATTATTTTACTTTTAACTCTGCATATTTTTATATTTAAAGTGTATTTGTGATAAGCAGTATATAGTTAAATTTTGTTTTATTTATTTATTTATTTAGAGGGGAAGGAAGGGAGAAAGAGAGGGAGAGAAACATTGATGTGAGAGAGAAACAATGATCGGTTGTCTCTCATATGCACATTGACCGGGGACTAAACCCACAACCTAGGTATGTGCTCTGACTGGAAATCAAACCGGTGACCTTTTGGTTTTGGAACAACATCCAACCAATTGAGCACCACTAGTCAGGGCTAAATCTTGTTTTTTATCCAATCTGAAAATCTGTCTTTGAATTAGGGGGTGTAGGCTACTTATGTTTAATGTGATTATTGAAATGTTTGATTAAATTTACAACCTTGCTATTTGTTTTCTATTTGATTTATTCCTCTTTGCTCCTTTGGATTAATTGAGTACTTCTGTGACTTCATTTTATCCCCATTGCTGGATTATTACCTATAATTCTTGTATCATTGAAGTAAATGCTTTAAGGTTTATGGTATACTCCTTTTTTTTAAAGTATATTTTATTGACTATGCTACTACAGTTGTACCATTTTTCCCTCCCCTTTATCCCCATCCACCCTGCACCCTCCCTCCCACCAGCATTCCCCCACCCCCTTACTTCATATCCATGTACATAAGTTCTTTGGCTTCTCCATTTCCCATACTATTCTTAACCTACCTCTGTCTATTTTCTACCTACCATTTTGCTTCTTATTCCCTGTACCTTTTTCCCCATCCTACCCTCTCCCCTTCCCCACTGATAATAATCATCCATGTGATCTCCATTTCTGATTCTGTTCCTGTTCTAGTTGTTTGCTTAGTTTGTTTTTGTTTTCGTTAGGTTCAGTTGTTGATAGTTATGAGTTTGTTGTCATTTTACTGTTCATAGTTTTGATCTTCTTTTTCTTAGATAAGTCACTTTAACATTTCACATACTAAGGGCTTGGTGATGATGAGCTCCTTTAACTTGACCTTATCTGGGAAGTGCTTCACCTGTCCTTCCATTCTAAATAACAGCTTTTCTAGATAGAGTAATCTTGGATGTAGGTCCTTGCCTTTCATGACTTTGAATACTTCTTTCCAGCCCCTTCTTGCCTGTAAGGTTTCTTTCTTTTTTTTTTTTTATCTTTGATATATCTTTTATTTTTATTTTTTTTAACAGTTCTGATTTTATTTTTTTTTTTAATTTTTTTTGTTTAATTGGTTTCTTTTGAGAAATCAGCTGATAGTCTTATGGGAACTCCTTTGTAGGCAATTGTCTTCTTTTCTCTTGATGAATTTAAAGTTCTCTCCTTATCTCTAATCTTTGGTAACTTGATTATGATGTGTCTTGGTGTGTGCTTCCTTGGGTCCAATTTCTTTAGGACTCTCTGAGATTCCTGGAAGTCTATTTCCTTTGCCAGATTGAGGAAGTTCTCCTTCATCATTTATTCAAATATGTTTTCAATTTCTTATTCTTCCTTTTCTCCTTCCTGTACCCCTATGATTTAGATGTTGGAATGTTTAAAGTTGTCCTGGAGTTTCCTGAGCTTCTCCTCATTTTTTGGAATTCTGGTTTCTTCATTCTGTTCTGGTTTATTTCTTGCTTCTGGTCCAAATCATTGATTTAATTCCAGGCTTCCTTCCCTTCACTTTTGGTTCCCTGTATATTTTTCTTTCTTTCACTTTGCATAGCCTTCACTTTTTTCTCTATTTTGTGACCATACTCAACCATTTCTGTGAGCATCCTGATTACCAGTGTTTTGAACTCTGCATCTGATAAGTTGGCTATCTCTTCATCACTTGGTTCTTTTTCTGGAGCTTTGATCTGTTCTTTCATTTGGGCCATATTTCTGTGTCTTGGCACACCTGTTACGTTGTAAGGAGTGGAGCCTTACGTATTCACCAGGGCAGGGCAACCCACTTTGCTGAGTTGTGGCATTGTATGTGGGAGAGGGGTCCGAGAGGGAGCAATACCACTTGCTCGAGTCTCAGCCAGCTTTCTGTCACTTCCCTAGCTACCCACAAGCTAATTGGGCACTTCTGGTGCTGATTTTCTGGTGGGTGGGTTTATGTACATTATCAGACCCTGTGGGTCTCTCCAATGAACTCTCCTGTAAGGCTGGTAGTTTCTCATGCTGCCACAACCCCTACAAGTTTTTACAGTCAGAGGTTTTGAGGCTATATTTCCCCATGCTGGAACTCTGGGTAGTGCGGTTGGTCTTGCTCCCCAGTTGTTCCTCACCGTTTATCCACATGCAAATGTGGGACCGCCAGCTGCCACCTCACCTGCCCAGTCAGTCCTCCAGTTGCCACTTTGCTACCCATTCTTTCCTCCCCAGCTGCCTGTTCCACCCCTCCTACCAGTCTGGATGAATGTTTCTTCTTTAACTCCTCAGTTGTCAGACTTTCATACAGTTTGATTTTCTGGCAGTTCTGGTTGTTTTTGTTTTGAAATTTTTTATCTTTCTTTTGGTTGTGAAAGGAGGCAAAGTGTATCTACCTATGCCTCCATCTTGGCCTGAAGTCCTGGGTTTCTGGTATACTTCTTTAACTCATCACAACCTACCTTCATGTGATATGCCACTGCATGTATGGTATTACAATAATATACTTCTATTTCTCCCCTCTCAACCTCTGAGCCATTGTTGTCATACATTTTGCTTTTATATATATTATATTCCTGTAGTACATTGCTCTTATATTCATTCAAATAGTCAGTTATCTCTAAAATATATTTAAACAGTAAGAAAAGTTACATAATTCATTACTCATATAATAAACCATATCTGGTGCTCTTCATTCCTTTCTGTAAATACAAATGTCCACCAGGTAGTACTGTATTTTTGCTGTGTATAAGGCACATTCTTGTTTTTCCCTCAAAAATTCAGGAAAAACGTGTGCATTATGCATGACAAAATATGGTAGTTTCTTTTTTTAACCTTAAAAATCCTTTTATTATGGAAAATTGTAGAGTATTAAAAGATAGAACAGTATATTATAGCCACATGTATCCATTACCCAGCTTCAACGATTACTAACATGTTGGTACTATTTATGTCTTCTTTCATGTGGTTGTGTTTTCTATATATTAAAACAAATAAATAAAATTGGAAAAACAAAAGATATGTTTAAGCTGTACTACAGAACTGGAGACAAAAATTTTTGGATTAAGGTCTAGGAATCTGCAGTTTAACAAACTTCTTGCCTACATGATATCATTTTCTTTCTGCTTGAAGGACATGCTTTAACATTTTTTGTGCTGCAAATGTGCAAGTGATGATATCTTAGCTTTTGTATGTCTAAAGGTGTCTTTATTTCAACTTCATTTTAAAAAGATATTATCACTGAGTATAGAATTTTGGTTGATAACTTTTTTCAGTATATTAGACATTATTCAACTTTGTTCTTTTTTTTACATTAATATAACTAAGAAGATTTACTTGCTAATTACCACACTGAGATGGAAATAATAACCTGGTAAAAATATTTGTGCAATACATTTATTAATTATATAACACAATCAGGATTGTTTCTCAATTCATGTATATTAAGATCCAAATATGTACCAGGCATTGCTGTTAGATGGTGGAAAAACATGCATAGTCCTGCAATAAATCTCCATTATCATGGAAGGGTGAGGTGCAGTCCCTTAGTGACAAAAGGAATGTCATGCTTGCTTGTGACACAACAAAGATTAGAATGAACAGAATGAGTACCTGTCTTTCCTGGCTGGTCAGTTGGCCCTGTAGTACCTTGATTATTGAAACATCTTAACTGCATATACTCTGAGAAAGTGACTTGAGCTAAAACACACCAGCTGTTTTGAGAATGATGGTGCTCTTATGAGTGAATCATAAGAGTAGACATCATTCAAAAAATTATAAAGAGTGATTTATCCTAATTGTTCAACTTTCTCTTGAGATGAATGTGGGATGGATGGCATTTGAGGAGCCAATCACCTGTAAAAGAACCTAAAAATTTCAACATTGGAATCTCCTTTTTTAGGCCTTGGAAACTATTCAGGCCTCTTGTGCCTCCTACAAGACAAGTAATATCTTAAACAGCCTTCAGCTTTACCTCTGTTGGAATCAGTTGAGGCGTCTGAAAGCAATGCACTTGGGACTGAAAGAAGAATAAATGACTGAGAGTGTGGAGAAAATGAGAGATGGGTGCCAGGCTATAATTTTCTTAGGACCAAGTATGAGGAAAAAAATATCATTGCTTCATAATTACCTTTTTTCAATAGTTCAGTGTTTCAACTCAGCTTTCTGTTTTCTTTCCATTACAGTATTTCCTTTTAAAATTGTTGTTCTGTTACAATTGTCCCAATTTTCCCATTGCTCACCGCCACCCTGCCCATCATCCTGCTCCCACAGTCAATTCTTACCCTGTTGTCCATATCTATGGGTCACTTATAGTTGTTCTTTAACTAAACCCTTCTCCTTCTTTCCCCCTTTATCCTCCTCCCACCTCCCCTCTAGTCCCTGTCAGTTTGGTTCTTGTTTCCATGCCTCTGGTTCTGTTTTGCTTGTTTGTGTATTTTGTTCATTAGGTTCCTGTTGTAGCTGAGATCATACAGCATTTGTCTTTTGCCTCCTGGCTTTTTTCACTTAGCATAATGCTCTCCAGTTCCATCCATGCTGTTGCAAAAGTAGGAGTTCCTTCTTTCTTTCTGCTGCGTAGTATTCCATTGGGTAAATGTATCACAGTTTTTTGATCCACTCATCGACTGATGGGCACTTACGCTGTTTCCAGTACTTGGCTATCATAAATAACACTGCTATGAACATAGGGGTGCATAGGTTCTTTTGAATTGATGTTTCAAGATTTTTAGGGTATAATCCCAACTGTGGGATCACTGGGTCAAAAGGCAGTTCCATTTTTAGTTTCTTGAGGAAATTCTACACTGTTTTCCACAGTGGCTTCACCAGTCTTAGTACACCACCAATGGTGTACTAAGGTTCCCTTTCTCCAGAACCTCTCCAGCACTTGCTGTTTATTGATTTGTTAATGATGACCATTCTGACTGGTGTGAAGTAGTATCTCCTTGTGGTTTCAATTTGCATCTCCCTGATGGTTAGGGATGTTGAGCATTTTTTCATGTTCCTATGGGCTATCTTTATGTCCTCCTTGGAGAAGTGTCTGTTCAGGTCCTTTGCCCATTTTTCAATTGGATTATTTGTCTTTTTGGTGTGGAGCTGTGTGGGTTCTTTATATATTTTGGAGATCAAACCCTTGTCTGAGGTATCATTGACAAATGTGTTTTCCCACATGGTTGTTCTCTTTTCATTTTAATGCTGTTTTCTTTAGCTGTGCAGAAGGCTTTTAATTTCATTTAGTCCCATTTTGTTCATATTTTCCTTTATATCCTTTGCCTTAGGGGGTGTGTCAGTGAAGATGTTGCTGCATGGGATATCTGAAATTTTATTGCCTATGTTTTCCTTTAGGACGTTTATGGTACTATGGCTTATGTTTAAGTCTTTTATCCATTTTAAGTTTATTCTGGTATATGGTATAAGTTGGTGGTCTAGTTTCATTTTTTTTGCATGTAGCTGTTCAGATCTCCCAGCACCATTTGTTGAAGAGGCTATTTTTATTCCATTTTATGCATCTGCCCCCTTTGTCAAATATTAATTGACCATAGTGGCATAGGTTTATATCTAGGTTCTCTCTTCTGTACCTTTGACCTATGTGTCTGTTCTTATGTCAGTACTTTGTTTTGATTATAATGGCCTTGTAGTATAATTTGATATCAGGTATTTTGATGCCTCCTACTTTGTTCTTCTTTCTCAAGATTGCTGAGGATATTCAAGGTTGTTTTTTGTTCCATATACATTTTTGAAATATTTGTTATAAATCTGTGAAATATGTAATTGACATTTTAATAGGGATTGCATTGAATATATACATTGCTTTGGGTAGTATGAACATTTTAATGATGTTGATTCTTCTAATCCATGAACACGGTATATGCTTCCATTTGTTTGTGCTCTTCCTTAATTTCTTTCTTCAGTGTTCTCTAGTTTTCCAAGTATGGATGTTTTACCTCCTTGGTTAAGTTTATTCCTAGGTAGTTTATTTGTTGCTATAGTAAATGAGATTTTTTCCTAGTTTCTGTTTCTCATATTTCATTGTTGGTGTACAAAAAATGGGTTGATTTCTGAATATTGACTTTGTATCCCTCTATCTTGCCAACTTCACTTATTAGGTTGAGTAGTTTTTTCATGGAGCTGTAGGTTTTCCTATGTACAGTATCATGTCATCTGCAAATAATGACAGTTTTACTTCCTCTTTTCCAATTTGGATGCTTTTATTTCTTTTTCTTGTCTGATCGCTGTGGCTAGAACTTCTAATACTATGTTGAATAGAAGTGGTGAAAGTGGACACCCTTATCTTGTTCCTGATCTTAGTGGGAAAGCTTTTAGTTTTTGCCCATTGAATATGGTGTTGGCAGTAGGTTTCTCATATATGGCCTTTATTATGTGAAGTTATGCTTCCTCTACTCCCACTTTGCTGAGTGTTTTTATCATAAATGGGTGTTGTACTTTATCAAATGCTTTTCAGCATCTATTGATATGATCATGTCATTTTTATTTTTCCTTTCGTTTACGTGGTGTGTTATATCAAATTTCGTCTTGTTTACATAGTTTACCATAAGTATCTGCTGTTATCTTCATTGATCAGTATGGAATATATCTTTTTTTCTTTTGCTTTTTGTCTTCTGGCTGCTTTAATCTTTTCCTCTATATTTCTGGATTGACCAGTTTAATACTGATATAAATTGGTACAGAAATTATTGCCTAACTCAAGGTCACAAAGATTTACTCTTATATTTTCTTCTGAGATTTTCATAATTTTAGCTCTTACATTTATTTTTAAAATTTCCTGTGTAATTATATTTTATTTTTAATAATTTTTATTGTTATTCTATTACAGTTGTCTCAATTTTTCTCTTTGCCCTCCTCTGCTCTTCCTAACCCCAGCTCTCACAGTCAATTCCCACATTGTTGTCCGTGTATGTGGGTCCTTCATACATGTTCTTTGTCTAGTTCCTTCCCCTTCCTTTTACATTTAAATGTATGATACATTTTGAGTACATTTTTGGGTATGGGAAGAAGGTGTTCAATTTCATTCTTTTGCATATAGATATCCAGTTGTCTCAGGATCATTTGTAGAAAAGACTGTTCTTCCCCCTTTAGTTATCGTAGCACTTGTTGAAGATCAAGGTCATATATATGAGAGTTTATTTCTTAACTCTGAATTCTAGTCCATTGATGTATATGCCTTTCCTATGCTAGTGCACAGTATCATAGTAAGTTTTAAAATTAAGATGTGAGATCTCTCCATAATTTTTCTTTTTTTTTTTTTTTAAGACTGGGGTCTTTTTTATTTTCATATGAATTTTAGAATCACCATGTTAATTTCTGCAAAGAAGCCATCTGGGATTTTGAGAAATTGTGTTGAATTTATAGATCAAATTAAAAAAATAATTTCTCTTTATTTATTTTCTGTACTTGATGAGACACTGTCATCATACCTTTATTTTCTTATTTTAAGCATAATTTCCTTTAGTTCTTTAAATGTACCTAGAATGGCAGCTTTGAAGTTTTTGTCTGTTAATCCTGACATCTGGGTCTTCTCATAGGTAGTTTCTGTTGTCTTCTTTTCTCCCCCTGTGTACGATTCATACAGCACTGTTTCTTTGCATGTGTTGTAATTTTTAATAGAAATAAATGGACTTTTTAGACATTGTAACAACTCTGGATACTGAGTCTTCACTTTGTCTCTCCAACTCCAGGCTTACTGTTGTTTGCGTATTTATTTGTCTACAGGTTTGGTTGTACAATTTTAGTGAAGTCTATTTTCCCCACAGTGTGAAGCTTCTGATGTCATTCTGCAGAGTGCGCAGCCTTGGTCTTGTGTGTGGTAACCCTGGGATGACAGCAATTTTAGGATAGCTCGTTTGACTGTTTCTTTTCTTGATCTTCCTGTTAAGCTGTCTGCCTCTGTTGGAATCACAGCCAGTGCTCAGCCTCTACTGATTCCCGATCGATTGCTCTATTGTTTTCAACAGTACCCTATTGAAAAAAATTAATTGCTCCACAGTCTGATCAAACTAAATCCAGGCCCCATTTCTGTCTTCACAGCTCAGGAAATCTACTAGGCTTTGCCTGTGTTCCCCGCTGCGCACTGCAGTCTGGAAACTGTCTCAAGGCCACCAGATGGGGCAATCAGAAGGCTCACTCACCCTCTTTGCATCTCATCTCAGAGGAATCACTGTCCTCTGTTGCCTAAATCTAGTATCTTAAAACCTTTTTTATTCCATCTTTGTTGGGGGCATGTTTCAGGCAGTAACATAAATCTGGTTTCTTTTTATTTTGTCTTGGCTGGAAGCAGAAATCTAGAACCCCCTTATTATTTTCTGTATGTCTCTCTGAATCCAATAAATAAAATGAGATTAGATCTATGTGCTAATAAGAAAATTAAAAGGTATACACAGTAAAGTACTTTTATGTATAAAGAAAGAAGGCATCTGGATGTACACATTATTTAAATATATTAAAATCATACACAAATAGCTGCTCTAGATAAACTCTAACATCTCCCAGTTTGTAGCACTCTGTGGAAAGACCTCCAGTCAAAGGAAGAAAAGGGATTTGGGGATCATGGAGAACGTTCAGGAAGAACATGCCTTGCTGTCTCAAATTTCCTCTTTGTGATGTGTTCTTTCTCTTTCCTTTCTTCCCTCCCTCCCTCCCTCTAAAATTGTAATACCTGGAAATGGTTTTTGAGCAAAAAGGAAGACTAGTTAAAGTGTTTGTTATTGGCAAAAAAAAATTGGTTTTACTTAAAGAGTATCTCCTTAAATAAAATGACATGAAAGAATAATATATTCAGTATTTCAAAATGTTCCTGTTTTAAAAACCAAACAAAAGTCTGTGACTACTGAACTTTCATAGTTCTGTTTTTACCAGATGCTGGAAAACATTGAAACCAAACCAATTCCTCAGAAATGTGTTCCTAACCACAACTCCATGTAGGCAGACAAACAGAATTTATGTCAGTTCCTGGAAAAGAAAGGCTTAGGAGCCACATTTAACTATTTCACCTCTCTTGTTTATTTGTTTTGATCTGTTTCACTTCTTCAAAAGTAGTGAAGGCCAGTCAGACACATCACTTCTCTTCCCCCGTCTGTGCTGATTGTGATCCTGGGTTCTCACTGGTCTGCTCTGGATTTTTTTGGAGGCCCTTCTCTGGCTACTGAGCAGCACAGTTCTGGTGGCTTTAACTAACGGAAATGACTTCAACGCTGGGAATCTAAAGTGCTGTAGCAAATTTCTTATTTCTCAACTATGTCCAGAAAAATTGGTTCTCCCTAGGTTTTTTCTATGACGACCCGATTCAAGCGGAGACAGAAGCTGTTAAGTAGGCAAACTGTCCCCTTCATGTTGTATTTTGGGACTTCCCTTCTCATTGTTTCCAGATCTTGGGGCCCTCTGCTGTGAGTGTCCCATTCGAGAGGATGCCTTCTCTCAGCACAGCCAACTCTCAGTACAGGGAAAGTTGAGGTGATGCCTCTGTGTGTGGCTATCACCGTAATAGGTAAGTTTCAGGGCTGGTAGGGCGGTCAGGTCCTGTCATGTGGACAGGATAGGCAGAGAAGCCTATTTCAGCCTGTGGACTGAAAGAAGACTGAAATAGATGTGCCCACAGAAGCAAACAAGGGTCTGGATGACTTTGTTCTCCCAAGTCCAGTCCTCCCTCGGCCCCAGATGCATTCCCCGTCTTGATTTATGTGCCAACTCTGAAACTGTTCGGTCATCATCTTCCCCTAGCTACCAAGTTTTCTGACCTAAGCTAGATCCTGAGTTGGTTCCTATTACATGACACAAAGTTGCTCCCACATCTGTTTCACTTCAATGTGACCCTGGGTTATTAAAAAAAAAATTCATGCTAATTGCTTAGAGGATGTTAATGATGTAGGATTTTTTATGTTTTGAAAGTTATGTGTTAGAGAAGTGCTGTCCAATAGAAATATAATGTGAACCTCAAATGTAATTTAAAATGATCTAGTAGTAAATTTGAAAAACTAAGAAGAAACAGGTTAGATTTTATTTAACCCACTATATCCAATGCATTATCATTTCAACATGTAATCAGTACTAAATTAATGAGATATTCTGAATTCTTTTTTCACACTAAGTCTTTAAAATTTTATGTATTTCACACTTGTATACACACCTCAATATGAATAGCCACATTTCACATCCTCAATAGCCACATGTGGTTGGTGGCCATTGGACAGCACAGTTCTGGTGGCTTTAACTAACCAGAAATGAATTTAATAGTGAGAACCTAAAATGCCACAGCAAACCAATAGACCTCATTTTTGGGAAAGTAGGGCCACATGGTAACCTTCACATGATACAATACTGCAGAGGAAGACCTCCCTATTTTTTTGTACGGTGCACCCTCTAATGAGAGGGCATTTATCCAAAACTAAGAAGATAAATAAGATAGCAATGAGGGCACTCATTATTTGTTCAAAAAATCAACTGTATGTCTATTACCTAGAACTATGCTAGAAGTATACATTTAAAAACAAAAACATTTTCTACATTCATTGAGATTTCTATCTCTTGAAGAAGAGAACTATTTATCAGAATTACACAAATAATTGTGTTGAATATTGCGGAGGAAAGGCAGTCAAAGGGAGGAGAGCAGATCCTGGGACTTGATCTGCTCTGGAGTTTGGGAAAGCTTCCTTGGTGTGAGGATGTTTGAGCTAAGATTTGGAAGATATGTAAGTGCTTACAGGCAAAAAGGAGGGGAAACATCCCAGAAGAAGAAAGAGAATGTGCAAAGGTGGCGGGAAATATGGCTCATTTAGGGATCTGAGATAAGCCCCATGGAACTGAAGTGCAGGAAAAGAGAGAGCAGTGCAGCAAGGGACAGAATGTTGTAGGCAAGGTTTCTGAAGAGTATTAGACACCCATGCTTGGATTTTAATCAAGGGAGATGATATAATCAGACTTCAGTTTTGAAAAGTCATTCTGATTACAGTGTGGAAAATGTCCTGAGGAGGATAGGAAGTGTCTGAGGGGAGAACAGTAAGGGTATCACTGCAGTAATCTCGACAGGAGACCATTTTGGCCCACATAAAAGTGGTGGCGGGAGAGGTGGAGAGAAGCTAACAATTTTGAGAAATGTCAGGAAGGTAAGAGAGACAGATATTTGTCAAGGGGTGTAGGGGATGATTCTAATCAGTGCACTAGATCAAGCATAAAGACCAGACTTAGAGAGAAAGTTCATATCTAATTTTAGGGGTCCAAGAGACAGTCAAGGTACAAATATCAGGTAGGTATTAAGACACAAGAGTCTGGAGCTCACAAGAAAGGTCGAAACTGAAGATGCTTTTGAAATCATCTGTGTACACTTCGTTCTCCGGCTGCCCTGGCCTGTAACTTCCTCAAAGGTGCTATGCTCGGGTGCCTTTGCATGTGCTGTTCCATCTGCCCGAATCCTCCCTCCTCTCCCCTTTGCTTAGTGATCCTCTACTTTCCCTTAGATTCCAGATCAGTTGTCACCTCCTCGGGGTTACATTTCCTGACCCCCATGCCCATGTAGACTTACAGCACCATATACTTCACCCCTGTGGCACCTGGAGCAATTATCAATTACAGATTTACATTTATTTGCACACTTATTTGATTAACAACTGTCTATGTTACTAGAATATAAGAACAAGACCAAGTCTTTTCTTTTTTACTAGGTAGACTTTACTTTTTTAGAGCAGTTTTAGGTTCACAAAAAAATTGTGCGGAAAGTACAGAGCATTCTCGTATGTCGTCTCCCCCCAGCACACACACACAACCTTCCCCTCTTCAGCGTCCCTCACCTGAATGGTACATTTGTTACACCGATGAATTAACACCTAATGTTGGTAGTTTGCATTAGGGTTCACTCCTGGTGTTGTGTACTTGGGGGGTTTTGACAAATGTACAACGACACATCCACCACTACAGTCTTAAACAGAATAATTTCAGTGCCCTAAGACCCCATATGTCCTACTTGTTTGTCTCTCCCTCTCCCCAGCCCCAGCAACCACTGATCTTTTTAACATCTCTATAGTTTTTTCTTTTCTAGAATGTCATATAGTTGACATTATACAATATGAGGCCTTTTTAGATTGGCTTCTTCCACTTAGTAATGTAGATTTAAGGTTCCTTCATGTCTTTTTTCTTTTTTTAATTATTTTATTGTTGTTCACTTACAGTTGTCTGCATTTACCCCCACCCCCAACCCCAGGCAAACCCACTTCCCTCCCTTGCTTCCACCCTCCCCCTTGGTTTTGTCCATGTGTCCTTTATAGCAGTTCCTGAATACCCTTGTCCCCATTATCCCCTTCCCCCTCCCCTCTGGTTACTGCCAGAATGTTCTAAATTTCAATGTCTTTGGTTATAATTTGTTTCTCTGGTTTTATTTTGCTTGCTTACCTCACAAGTGTCTTGGCTGTGGATGATCTGAGTTCCCCGGTAGCTGATCTGGCCTTGGTGCCTTCTCTCATGAGTCCTTATATAAAACCCCTTAACATTTCATATAGTAAAGGCTGCGTGATGATGTACTCCTTGAACTTGACCTTATCTGAGAAGCACTTTATCTGCCCTTCCATTCTAAATGACAGTTTTGCTGGATAGGTTATTCTTGGTTGTAGCTCCTTGCTTTTCATGAATTGAAATATTTCTCTCCAGCCCCTTCTTGCTTGGAAGGTCTCCTTTGAGAAATCCGCTGGCAGTCTTATGGGAATTCCTTTGTAGGTAACTGTCTCCTTTTCTCTTCCTGCTTGTAAGATTCTTTCCTTATTCTTGACCTTGGATAATGTTATTATGATGTGCCTTGGTGTGTTCCTCTTTGGGTCCCGCTTCTTTGGGGTTCTCTGAGCTTCTTGGATTTCCAGGAAACCTATTTCCTTTGCCAGATTTGGGAAGTTCTCATTCATTATCTGTTCAAAAATATGTTCAATTTCTTGGAGTTCCTCTTGTCCTTCTGGCAGCCCTATGATCCGGATGTTGGGTTGTTTATAAATGTCTCTGAGGTTCCTGAGTCCCTCCTCATTTTTTTGAATTCTTGTTTCTTCCTTCTGGTCCACCCCATTGGTTTGAGTCCCAGCTTCCTTTTTTTCCCTATTGGTTCCCTGTAAATCTTCCTCCGTTATCTTTATCGTTTTGTTCATGTGTTCAACTATTTCTTCCAGTTTTGTGAGCATCATGATTACCAGTGT
>PVJI01026168.1:0-19377 GCA_004026765.1 Micronycteris hirsuta
GCAGCCCCACTCCAACCAGAATGTAAATTCTGCCATTACAGGAATTAGGATCTGGCTGTGGTGGGCACCGAGTGGGGATTCAGGATTCACTGAATGAAACATTACTTTTAAATGCAATATTGTGATTTAACTTTACTTTTAAAGGAAAGATAGAGATATTAGAAGGGTTTCCTTTATGTCAACGTGAAATCATGATAGTTTAAATACAGGGGCGGGCAAAAGTAGGTTTACAGTTGTATGTGAAACGCAGTTTATTCTTATGTTATTATTTATTAATTATTGTATTATTTTCCATATGAACAACTGTAAACCTCCTTTTGCCCACCCCTGAACATGAAAGACCTGTTTGGTGATAAATAAATAAAAGCAATTTACTGTTCTTTCACTTCTTTATAAACAACTTAAACATTTATTTAACAATAACAGCAAACAACTAAGAAAGAAAAGAAACTATTGTGTTTTTAGCTTTATAGATTGGTTATGCTTCCTGCATGTCTAACTCAAAAGGAATGCACTGTATGTTGTTTTTTTAAATTGAAGATGTAAGTACTTAGTATATTTTAATGTCACATTTAATAACTGCTGTGTAAAATATCTGTCACAATACTGTTATGATATTGTAAAGCCCAGTACAAATTGTAGAGTAAATTTAAAACTTTTTTCAGAGACCAAACCTTGAAATATCTTTTATAGTAACGTAGTAAACTTCACTCATAATTTTAAATTGATTCTGGATTCAATGTTTTTGTTACAGGTATTAGTATGAATTTAAGTTTAAAGAAAATTACCTGAAATTGACAACCAAAAATTGGGCTTGTAAGAAGGAGCAGTGATATAATTTGGGGGGGAAATAATGCCATACCTCCCCAAAAAAGATACTTGTATGGTATTATAATATTGAATAAGCATGAGGCATCTCTTTGGCTTGGATTTATCTTTCTTCTTTTGTGATTGTTTATTCCATTACAGTTGTCCCAATTGTTTCTGCTTTGTCCCCCTCAACTCACATTCCAAATTAGTAATCTCTTGGTGGCTCAAGCTTTAGGAGAATGTACCTTCACAAATGTCAACTAAAATTATTTTTCGAGCGTCAGAGTAGTCTGGCCTCCCTGCCCTCCACCACCCTGCTGCCCTGTTCCCTATCTTCTCCATACGTCCGACCCGCCTCTTAACAGATCTCAAGGCCAATCCAACTGGCTAGGGCTCCAAAACATTTCTCAACCCTGCAGCCACACTGATGTTTTTAAAATGCAAATCTCTTTCTGTCGTTCCCCTAGCTGTTCTTAGGATAAAAACCAAGATCTCAAACCAACATCTATGAGGACTTGCATTAGCCTGAGTCTGCCTAGTTGTCCAGCCTCATTTGAATTCTCTCTCCTCCTCACTGCCTGGGATGCAGTCACATCCATTCTTTCGGTCCCCAGAGCACAGTGGGTTGCCCCTGCCTTGGGTATACAGGCATGCTCACTCTTGGACTCCAATAGCTCTTTCAGTTGCAGCCAGCTTCTATTCATCTACCAGATAACTAGCTTGAAAATCATTCCCTGAGAGCTATGCACGTGATCAAAGTTAAGAGAACTATATACATCTTTGAAAAAATGAGCTCAGTTGATGTAAAAACTGGTCAAATCTGAGTTGACTTCCTGATTTTGATACTGTATTGCCATTATGTAATATACTATTGTTGTGGAAGACTGGGTGAAGGGTACATGGAAATTTCTACAAAATTTTACATCCTTTTAAGTCGAAAACTATTTCAAAGTAAAAAAAGAAATCACTCCTTCAGGAAAGCTTTTTTATTACTCTTCTGAATGGATGAGGCACTTAGCGCCCCATTTTCTTCCTTTCTGACACTTACCATAGTTAGAAAGTACAAGACTTTGAGATTAACATTTCACATTCACCTACCCCACCGGACCTTAAGCCACTTACACACAGGTTTCACGTCTCTATCTCACCAATGTATCCCCAGCAGTTAGCTCAATGCTGGGCACAAATTATGTCCAATAAACAGTTATTAAAGGGACTATTAAATGCATGAATGAACCAATCAGTCAGTATCCTTTGGAAGCACAAATGTAATAAAGATCCATATTTACATTTTTTAAAAGATGCCACTCAAATTATGAAGTTAATGGAATAATAAATGTCAACAAAGATCTATACATGGATGCCTCCAATCTGGAAGTGATGCAAGCTAATGAGAAAAAAGCATAATAGCAACTAACATTTAGTGAACATTTAATCCTGTTATTCAAAATGCCTTGCAAGCAGTTTTTTATTCAATCCTTATAATAACCATATCAAGTGCATGTTTTTTTCAATTTGCATTTTACAGATGAGAGGCACATGGAGATTTTCAACTTACCCATGTTAAGAATATACAGCAGAGGCAGGATCTGAACATGCGTACTTCAGGTCCTGAGTCTATATTTTAAGGACTACTTTCTGCCTGGAGATAAAGCCTGAAAATACTGCTTGAGAGAGTTCTGAAAAGAGAACTATGAATTCTGAAGACCGAGTAGAAGCTGATATGAAACTGCACTTCTTTAAATCTTTATGTCTCCATAATTTTGCACAAAACTTTTCATGCAAGCAAGCGCACACACACACATATTAGCTTCGTGACTGAATAAATGAAGCAAGAGCAAACTGAGGAAAAGAGGAAAGACAAAATTAGACGTAAGAGAACTGGTTTCCACAAAATAATTTTTCTCTTTGATTCTTCATTTCAAGATGGAGGCTGTTTGAAAGTTTTCTGAATTAACTGAAGCCAAATGTGTAGAAGAAAAGAGTTGGCTTCCAAACAAATGCAGACTATTTGAAATAAGTCATGTAAATAGTGGCTAACTCAGGAAAATAAAAGATCCTAAGAATGTGAAGAAAAAGAAATGAGGAAATCATAGAAAAGAGTAATTAGTTACCACCAGACTATTGGCAATCACAAAAAGAAATTCACAAATATTTTAAATATTATTGCATCCTTCAAGTTTAGGGGCCCTTCACAGAGATCAGAGATAACAAATATGTCATACTTTGGATTAAAAAAAAGGCAAATCCCTCTACACTCAAAATTCTTTGAAGTGTACACATTTGTTGATTTTGAGACATATTCTTTACCTTACTAGGTAGATACAGCTCTGCTGGGGGCAATTAATTCAGAAAGCCTCAGAAAACTCAGTAATGGGACTCAGGGATCAGTAAAATAGCTGGAATAATTTCCTGGCTGTAGACAGCTGGATGCTGCTAATTCAGCTACTTTAAAGTGAGGGAAGGAGAGGAGGAAGAAGCAAGGTTTTTATTTTTGCCACACCCCTGTAAATTCAGAGAAAAGGAAAACAAGGAAGGGATTGATAAACATGGTAAATGAACTGCCTTTCTCCCTGGTCCCGTCAATGTGCATGTCTATTCTAAGTGGCCCGAAGAAACCAACGCACTTTCCTTTAAGGGTTGCACATACCAAAGGGAATCTAACCAAAAGGCTAGGTTAAGCAGCGAGTCATCTTTCCTTTTTAAAATAGCTTTATTGAGATATAAGTCACCCATTATATAGTCTATCTAATACAACAATATTTAGTGTGTTTATATTCAAGTAGTACCATTGCCCAAATCTAATTTTGGAACATTTTCATTATCCCAAGCAAGTCACTTTTTAAAGGATGATTTAATGGTTTGTGATAGAAATACATACACACATACACACACACATACATACACACCCAGACACTCATAATCTAAGACAAAGACAAAAAGACACTCTTAATGAGACATGAATGTTCTCATTGTGAAATAGCCCTGTCTGGTGAGAGATATGCACTTTGATAACTAAGAAAGTTCCTTTCCATTCCTAACTCCACTTTGGAAGATTAAACTATTTCATTTAGGCTATTTCTCTGAAGGTATCATTTGCTCTACCCTTCAATCCAATCATTTTCCTTTTCCTTAAAAAATTTTTTTTTCACAGAATAATTTCTTACCACACTTACCTCCATCTCTAGCTTTCTGGACCACTGGCCCATATAATACTATATTTGCTTATAGTAAATATCTATACCTCCACCCTCTGAGAAGCTCAAGCAAGTGCATTGCAAGAAGTAACAGAACAGAAAGATGAGAAAGCTGTCCATTATCTATTACACCAAACCAAATTAATTTTAAAATAGTAAGTCTAAGAAAGGAAGTTTTATGAAGGTTAACTGAAGTAGACATGCTTCACAATTCCCCCTCTTAATTTTCAGCTTTGTTCCTGGACGAACAGTTCATAAGAATCCTTTATGTTTAGGGCTATATAAAGAAGCAAGCTGGGACTTTAACAGGCTGCAATAAAAACCTGGTTTGTCAACCACTTAAATTTTGATAATATTTAAGTTAAATGAAAGAAATTTTAGCACAGTATTTAACACAAGTGCTGAAACAAAAATGTTAGCTTAATCTTTTTTGAATAATGATATGACAATATTTATCACTTATCATAAGACATCTGATCTGTATATTACATTAACTCACTTAATCCATAAAAAACCCAAGAGCAATGCCTGTACTACACCATCATCATCATTACTACCAACATACCATCACCCACATTTTAAAGCTAGGGAAACTGAGGCAAAGAGCATGATGTATTGTGGGAGTTCTTTCCACACACGTGAAAACACGCAGTTCCGGAATTTACGCGTTTTGAGCTCAGCTCCGCGTGAGGAAAAAATTATTCCCGTGTGGATCATGTCAGTGGAAAAGGAATTCTCTAATGGGAATTTGGCAAAAATGTATCTTAAGAGATTCTGACTTGCTGAGCCTCTTCCTCCCAAAGTCAGGAAGCTTAAGTTAATGAATCACTGCCTCAATGTTCTATGGCCCTAAAAGTCAACAACCCTAGTTACTTTACCCTCAAATTACTTGTCTCCTGTTTAATGTATACCCTGGTTCTGTCTGCCACCGGACCTGAATTTACATCCTAAAGCTCTGTTACTGAGTAAACCTACCCCTTATCTATTCCCTTCCCATATATCCTCAAGACCCAACTGAAAACCCCTGTTCTGCATAAGGCCATGAATAATCAATCAAATGTAAATGTGTCCTAAAGCTTCTAATAAAAAGCCCGGCTGAGCTAGGCATGAGGCCTTTTCCAAGATGGAGGTGGAGGGAAAGACCCGTGGCTGCCGGACTCTTTTCTCAAAGTGTGTCTCTGGGTAAGTTTGATTCATGCAATCGGTGCAGTCCCCCCCACGTATTTTGCGGGTCGAAATCCGTGACAATGTATTATGCTCCAGATTACAAAATGATAGTCATAACTGACTTCAAAAGTTACTTTCTTAATCATTACCTTATGGTGCACATCAGGAAACACAAAAGGGAAAATTCGTTACTTTACAGCACAGATATCAGTGTATTCTCTAATGACAAAGAAATACCAACATTCTTTAAATATAGTGATATACTACCAAAGGGGGGAGAAACTAAATGCTTTCATATGGAATGGGAATATATTGAGTTCACAGGGCCTACAGGAAGAATTCCTTAACAATAAGAAAGGAAAATGAGGGTGTATTCACCATCAGAGATTTAAAAAATGGCAAAAGGCAACTGGAAGTGGATGAACAAGACCATTTGAGGAATTAAAATACCAAGAGTAATGATTCTAATAAGATCCAGTAAGCACTCAGGCCCAATTACAGAGGCCAAAGTGTAAACTCAGATCTAGAATGTAACGTTAACTGGTGATTTCATTAAAGTGAAACCAGTTCGATGAAAAAAGGGGCTAACAGGAGCTTGTTGGCTTGCATCTAGTTAAAAAGTAATGATTGGTAAAAAAAAAAAAAACAACCCAAAAATGAAAGCTTAATGTGAAATAAAACTAACAGAAATCAGTATGAACATTCAGCAAAAGGAAAATATTCACGCTAGGATTACACTAATATTACAGAATCTAAATTCCTCATGAGTTTGCATGCATATTATTGCAGAATTGACCTCAAACTAGAAAATGGTTGGTCCAAAATGAGGAAAAGCTACTCTGAATGCTCAAATAGGAGTCACACTTAATCTTTCCTGAGACCAGAGCTCTACCATGTGTACATGCTTTCAATAAACAAGCAAGATCATTTCAAGCATTTAAAACACAGGAATGCAAAGAAACAAGATCACGCACACATCTAGACTTAATTGTGGGGACATGTGGGGCATTTTAAATTGTCAGTGGTGGAGACTATAATTTTCTGGTCAAGAAGTATTATCACAATTTTTCAACTTGGATTTGAACCAAGGCTCCTAACTGCTCTCCTACTTAATGCAACATCACACCTAACACTTTTCTAGGGCATTCCATGGGACAGATTGTAATCCTAACTCCTCGGTTCTTTGGAATTAATCATTTCAAAAGGCAGTGAGTCAAACACATTAAATTAACATTGTAAACTAGAGTGCCTTCTTTCCATTCCCTAACCCTTAATAGTTTGGTTCTTCAAAAGAGAAAAAAAATAATTATTCCATAGTTCCCAAATTGCTCTGAGAGCTACTATTAAATTTTGAAATATATCTCCTGATCACTTATGAAAATACAAAACATCTTTCATTGAAAGGAAAAACAAATATGGCTAAATGTGCTCATGGATATAGAGAAATACACCAGTGACACAGGTAAGGGAAGCCTGAGAAATATTATCTTCACACGATGGTGAAGGAAAAAAAAACTTTCTTCAGTGCTACTGATACCTTGATTTTTATCGTGTTTTAAGAAAAGGCGATGGCACAATTTAATGGGTTACAATCCACAACCTATTTTAAACATTCTTTGTGACTACAATGATGTCCAAGTCTATCATATGCTTTCATATACCATGGATATCCTCTAGTAAATTACTAAGGGTTGTTCTTTCTTCTTGTGAAATGTACAAAAAAACAGGCTCATTTTTTCTCTTTCACCAGGAATGCACACGTTAATTTAAACACACTATTCAACAATGCCAAATGAATCTATTAAAGTGAAAATATACTAAATCAAGGTTGAACAGACAAGGGCAAACCAAACAAAATTAGTTTGCAAAGAAGAAGCTTGACCCCACACTTTAGTTTTAATAGGAAGAGTGAGAGATAATGGATTTTTTTCAGGTTACATCTTGAGGTTGAAAGCTGATATCACATGAATATATAACATAATAAATATCTTAATTTAACTAAAAATTGCTAACCATGCCTTCATTATTTCTTTTCTAAGACTATAGTATAGGCAGTGTGATAAAAGAGAAGAGGAAGAAGGGAAGGAGCAGGAGGAGATGGAGGGGTGACGATCACTTGTAGTATATATTTTTAAAAACATAATTTTAAAAGTATTTATTCCTAAACGCTTGACATATGTCTGCCACTTTCCACCAAAGACTTAAATGAAAGAATAGGTACTTGGTAAAAGAACATTTTTACTTATCTGGAAGGAAAACTTCATGGATAAATAATTATATTTAATAACTAAAAAAATCTCTAACTGCAATTTGATATTAAAGTAAGTTCCCAGGGTCTTCATACGCTTCTGCCAAAAATTAACAATTGTAAAACAACTTACTTTTTCATTCTAGCCAAAACAGAAAAATAAAGCCATATGCCTGATTTCTTTAAACTAAATTTGGATTTCAACTTTAAAATAGATTTTGACATAGAAGGCTTTAAAATAACAAGAGCATCTTTCATTTGGGTCCTTTCCCAGTTAATTATTTGCTGGCATTGTATAAAAAATTCTTTGGCTTTACTCTACACCAACACTCCCAAGTGCTAATTGAGAAACTATATACATTATTAACCACAGAATGTTGTGTTTAAAACATGCGTGTTCCATATGTATCCTATTATTAACATTATTCTTTTCACTCCTGGAAAGCTCTCTTTAGAAAACTGAGCTTCTATTTAAACAAGGAAATTGGCTGCTATTGAGGAAATTCTTGTCAAAATGCAATTAATAGGTAGGGGCCAACATGACATAGGGTCCTCGTCTTTGAAACGTCCTTAACATGAATCAAATTTAACCTCACTGAAATAGTCAGTGGAGGTAAAACTTAATGACTGCAAATGTTACACATTGCAATAGTACCAGGGGACTCCCTATGAGAATGGCCAACCCTTATACGAGCTAACCCACTACGGAGGAACCAGACATGCTGTGAGTACAAGCCACAGACATGCCTTTTTCCAGGACTATCGCCTCCAAAAGGCCACAGGACAGATGGGAAAAGAAACATATGTAAACAAGGTAGACCTAATGATTCCCTAATTATGAAGGAGATTTGATCTTCTCATTAATTGGCAAGCCAAGTGACCACAATCTCAGTTTAATAAATTGAGCCCAATAATCCAAACGTTGGTGTCTCTACTCAGCAGACTTCTCACACTTCCACACCCTTCATCCAGTCACAGGTTTGTCAGTTCTGCCTGATTTGTTTGAATACTGCACTCGACGACAGCTGTCGGAAACAGTACACAGGAACAGCTGCTACGACAGCTACAAGGGGTTTGGAAGTTTAATTGGGCTCAATGTGACATTGTGCGTTTTGCTAAACATAGAAGTATCCACAAAACTAAAGAAATTTCTAATGGGTCTGAACAATATTTACTTATTGGCAACACCAACTGGTTAACCCCAGTTTGAGTTGTATCATTGCTCTCAAAATATCTTTGCCACCCGATGGGTAAGAGTATAAAAAGAAAAATGGACAAAACAGTAGGACCAGTTAGAGGCACCAAAAAGGAAGGGGGGCATTAAGAGAGAGGAAATGGTAAGGAAGTCACATCAATAATCTCTTTCAAAGGCTGGCTGGTGGCCAAGGAGGATCCCACAGTGTCCCAGGATTTACTTCCAAAGGAAACTTATTCAGAGGCCCTGAGCCTGGTGCCAACGGCAAACAAAAACCACTCATTACATTCACAGCCCCCTAGAGCAGGGGAGAATGGCTTACTCTCAGCATCTGCGCACAGGAAGAAAGCGAGGAGCAGCAGCAGCGGCCTGGCGACCCGCACCATCCTGAGCCCGGCGGCAGCACGCGCTGGCAGCTGGGAATCACTGCCTCTGACGCCGCAGTGAGTGTGTCCGATCTGAAATTTCAGCTGGAACACTTTCAGAGCCTGGAAGGGGAGAGACAGAGAAACAAGAGGGTAGAAAACACAAAGGCGGCTTAGATTCCTCCCTCTCTTCCCCTTGTTCCATCACAACCACCATTGAGAGACACAATCCATTATAAATACACAATAAATTGTAACCATGATGCCTTTGTATTAGGAAACAAATAACTGGGTTTGTACAATGGGACAGCCCTAGCCTCTCTTGTTCCCACTTTCAGGCCGTCCTAGCGCCAACCACCTTGAATTTCCCTCTGCTTGTGCTGCCTTTTGGGCAACACTCTATGAGAAGAAACCATCACTTCTCATGAAGCATTATGTGAGTACATCAGTGGGAGAAAGCACACCGATGTTGTAAGAAACATTTAAGAGAGGCTCCGCTGTGCAGGATAAAAGTCTATGGCTGACAGAATAATGGAAGCTGCCTTCTTGGCACCGGGTGAAATGACAGGACTAATTCAACTTCTTCAGCTAAGCAGTAGACGTTAGAATTTTTTACACGAGCACATTTGGCTTCTTCCCTGAAGACACATCAATGATCAAGTCTACTTTGGCTTCAATAAGTCAAAACAATAGTTAGCACGAGCCACTTTGATTTAACAGGATTCTTATATGCCTCCTGGGCAATCTTCTATGTAAAATCAATAAGCCACAACTATTTTTAGAGAGCCTACTGTGTGCAAGGCATCAGAGATGCCACATAGCACAGTACTGGGAGGTACAAATGCGTCAAATTCTGTCTTCTGTGACTTTTCATCTTAGTAGGGAAAATAAGACAGATGCATCGGATGACGAGTACAAGTTACTAAGCTGTTCGGTGTCAGGAAGGAAAACCAAATAATGCCATCAAAGATAGGATCAAGAATGGCATCCTGGAAAAAGCAGCATCTCATACCGGACGTTGGCATATAGGTAGGATTTTACCAAAAAGAAAGAAAGCATTTCAGGAATTCTATACAAAGGTAGGACAATGGAAGTAGAACTTTGGGGAAAAGGTGAGCTGCCTGAGCTTCCTCAAATGTCTGTGTGCATCAAAACACTTGGAAGGTTTGTTAAAACAGATAGCTGGGTACCATCTCCCAGAGCTTGTGATTCAGTAGGTCTGTGGTCAGGTCCAAGGATTTGCATTTCTAATAAGTTTCTGGATGATGCTGATATAGCTGGTCTGGAGACCACACTGAGAAACTGGGTTAGCGTGATGGATCCATTATGAAACCAAAAGAGGAGAAGGCAAAAGAAAATGGTTCTTAAAAGAAAAAAAGTCACAGATAGCCCGTGATGCCAATCCAAGTCAACCAGCCTTTATTCGGCAAACCACAAAGAAAGCTATTTAATGTTTCAGAGCCGAGGAAGAACATGCACCTAGGCTCTGGGAAGATTAACTGACAGCTGAATGTGGGGTGATTTAGAGAATGCTATTAGGCCATAGCAGGAGTCCCAGGTGAGGAACAACACAGACCACAAGACTGATGTGGTCCTGGTGGGAATGGAAATAAAAGGGAAGCGGTTAACTGGCTTCAAGCAATAATTTGAAGTTTGACTCTTTAGGTGATAAATAATTGTTCCTATAGAACCTTGAATAAATCTTGCAGAGCATCTTATACAGTAGGCTCATGAGAGAGAGATAATGAGAGAATATTGAATGCTATGGTTTCCTCTGTCATTGTGAGAAGAACATGAGAATGACAATCAGAATTTGTTTCCAAAATAAATCAGTGTATCTCTAAGTTTTCCACATTGAAATATTTGCAACACATACAAAATTTTTGACAGGAAATACTAGAGCTATCCAGAAATAACCTAATCCACTAAAATAACCTTTTTAAAAAGTATTGTAACACAGATCTTATACTGTCTTTTCTGAAACTGAGCTACAGTCAGAGAATAAAATTTTTTTAAGATAATTATCTTTTTCATTACTCTGCATGAGTGGTTTGAATGCAGGGAAGATAAAACTAAAAGGAAGGGGGGAATCATTCTAATCACCATTCCACTAAATGGACTTTTTTTCCTTTGGTGCTGACTTATGGGTGGCATGTAGAAGCATGCTGCACGCTGAAACACAGCTACTGGAAACCCAAAGCTAGCCAGCTGCTCTAAAGCAGCCATTGTTATTCATCTTATGTGGAAAACAACTTATCGAACAGCCCATAACTATCAAACGTTAAACTCTCCAAACAGCATAGGAGAAGTGCTAAAGGAATCAGCCTCCCAGCCCCCCTCTGCCTTTCACCACTCCCGTCCTCATGCCAGCATTTCTAATGACAGCCACGTCCAGGCGACATCAGTCCTGTCGGACTCAATTTGTGTCTGTGCAAGCGTATCAGAGCCAACTGCTCCATAATGAGTCGGTGCGATCACAGAGATGGAGATGGATGAAATGCTCTCTCAGGAAAGAGGTGATTTGGCTTTTCCCCCTACTCCACTGAAGTGGCACACGAAGACCAAATTCTTCCAAATGAACCTACAAACATTACCTCGGTTTTGGAACAGTGACAGGACCTAAGAAATGAACACACACACACACACACACACACACAGATTTATATATAAATGGGGTATCCCAGGCAAGATGCAAGACAAAAGGAAATCAGAGGTGTGAAGATAAAAACCTACTCCATAGTTCATTCCAGCCAAACTCCACTCTGTGTCTTACCACGTAGATACACTGCCAAAAGGGACATGCTGGTGTGCCTATCAGTAAGGTGAAGTTTAAATTTTAGAGCAAAAATGGGAAGTAGGTTTTTAAGGAATCAATTATATTAAAAACAGTGAGGATAATGAATATTACAAGTAATTTTCATGAGCCTAGAGAAAAGATTGCCAAGCCCTCTCCATAAAAAGAGCAAGAAAAGGAGTTCGGAGATATTAAAGTTACCCTGGTTTAACCTACATCGCAAGTTACTCTGCTCTGTCCTAGCCCTCAGCAGAGGCCCACTCTCTGATTTGCACATGCCTTGCCCTTTGTACCCCTCATTAACTGGAATGTGCCCACCAAAGTAAACCCTTTAGATGGGCTTACAACAAATTTAGAAATATTTAAAACTCTTTGGTTTCTCCTGGCTCACCATACAAAGATCTTAAGAGATAAAAACCTGTTGATTTCTAATGAGCTGAATATCTACTTTTGTATTTATGTACATGTTGGTTAGAGAAGCTGCCACTTCAGAGGGCCAGTGTATGCAATAAAACTTGCAATGGAACAAGAAAACGACACATGCCTAAAAGCCTGAACCCATCACTGCTCCAACGGGTCATTAAGCTGACACCTTCCCAACTCCTTTATCTTCAGTTGAGTAGTGAAAACTTTTCCTGTAATAGGTATGATCATATTCAAACGGATACATATGTTGCAGGATTTTTTTCAGCTTTCTCTTTTGTTGGCATGCATTTCTGTATATTATATTAAAATAGGAGAAAAAAGACGAAATGGAGCTTTTCTTCTTTTAAAAATATTCTGAGTCCCTTAGAAAAACCAGTGATTATAGGTGTCATGTAAGAAACAAAAAACAAGTGTGGAGCATCTTGTACCAAGGAGCAAGAAAGCTTTCAGGTTCTGCTAGGTTACACTGAAAAAGGAGCAGAGGTGATGAGACTCCCATCAAATGTAGAAAAATATGAGTGGCAAAAAGGATAGTGACCACAATCAACTGAAACACAACCTATTGAGTCCATGAGATCATACTTTTCAAAATAATTTTTTAAAAAATTTATTGGTCACCCTAGGAGGAAGTTAAAGAATAAAATTATTATTTTGAAAAAAGGGAAAGGGAAAGAATTAAGCATTAAAAGAATAAGAATATACAAAAAGAAAAAAGTGACTGCTATCACTAGAAAATTAGTTATCATTGTTTTTCTTTAAACATTTTCTTTCTTTCTGCCTCATAACAACCCCATACTCTGTATTCTAGCCATATTAGAAGCAATGATATCATCATAATATTTAACCTAAGCATCTGTGTATTAAATTGGGGAGGACGGTGAAGTAAAAAGGAAGTGCCAAAATGCTATGCCTTCTTTTTATCCACCTCTCAAATCAATTAGGCCTCTATAAATCCACAAGAACAGATTTCCAATCATTGAAGAGAAACAACCATTTGTACACCAAATACACTAGCGGGGCTGCTGCGGCGGAGGCTACAAGGGCGGAGGAGCCTGGAGTCCGTAGCAGGCCTGGTGGAGGCTTCTGAGGGGCCTGTGAATTCTCTGCATAGCTACAGTGCACAGCTACAGCTAAAAGACTTACACAAAAATGAGGGAACAAAGTCAACTTTCAGCATTTCACTTATTCTGAGAATTTCCTGAGAGAAGATAGTTTCTAAATACTGTCATCCTGGTCTAGGACACTGTCTGCTGTAACTTCCTGCAGGACACAAACGTTCTTTATGAGCACTGACTAGTACATTGACCATGTTAAACACAGTGTGTGCAACTGTGCAAGGAAGTATTTCCTTGTGCTAAAATTTAAGTTGAAATAGCCCCATGTGGCTAGCAGCTGCCCTACTGGGCAATGCCATCTATTGCCACATTTTCCAATAGCCCTGAATAGTACAGCTCCGAAAAAAGTCTCAGTTGCTGGGTGGGGGCAGGCAAAGCGGGGTGGGGTGGGGCGGGGCAATGGGGACATCTGTAATAGTAAACAATAAAGATAAAGTTTTACAAAAAGTCTAGGTTTCCTGGCCTGGGCACTAAAACAATGAGGCAGAAATCCCGAGTCCTCGTGGTCCTGGGTTCCCTAACAATCAGACCCTGAAGAATCACTGCATTATGTGAGGAAACTCGCTTCACAATGGGTCACTCATTCCCCTACCCATCCAAAAATAGCCATTCCATTTTTAAAACCTATTTCATAGAATGCAAAAGAAAATCAATAACTGGAAAGTATATAACTGAAAAATGTCCAAATAGAAATACAGTAATTAAAAGAAAAAAGTGCTGTTTCATATCATAGCAAGATGAGTTCTATTTCTCACTACTGAAAGTCTCTGTGTGGGATGTAATGAAAATGGGAACTTTTGACATCAAAGGCATGCCACCTTCCATAGATGAGAAAGATAAGCACATTTCAACACATACATGTGAAATAATTTGTATGATGTTTTTGAAATGGCCACATTCAATTAATTACTATCTGGGAGGATTATGAAAAACATAGTTTAAATACATGCAGCACCAAAAGCCTCAGTTCAATTATGATAAACACTGTTGAGACAAAGAAGGGCAATAGAGCAAGGTTATTAAATTAAATAAAATGCTGAAAAAAATAACTGCATGTCCAACACACCTCTAGATAAAATACTCAAAACTAAAGAGTTATTTTCATATAAGAAACTCAAAACATCTCAAATTTTCATACACTTTCACATAATAGCACATCATATCAGAAATTTTACACTTTCTCTATTTTGCCTAAACATTGTTTCATCACAAGAAATTCGGGGGTGGTGGGGCCAACAGGGAGTTTGTGAAATATTATATATAAATACAAAGTAATAACTCAATCATCTCACCTTTGGCTTTGGCTACAGCTTAATATGGAAATAGCAAATGACTGTAAGTAAATACACAAATTCTTTGGAGAAATCAACTGAATTATAAGAATAACTGAAGAGGAAAACAATATCTATCAATATGGATACCATAAAAGGCTCTTTATATGTTCAGTTTTAATATATACAGAGAAAAAGCCGATAAATAGTCTGTTTTTATATAGCAAGATTCACTTTCCAAGTTACTATCAACGGCATCTCTATAAAATTTCCAATAACTTTACATTTGAGGTACATGCAAATATTAGTTACTTTCAGAAATGGCAAAATGACATTATTAAGTTTGATTGTTTTTTTCTCCTTCGGGAAGTAAAAATGAGGTATGCCCCGAGAAATGAACAGATAGAAAGGAAAAAAAAAAAAAAAACCTCATCTCCCTGCTTACCTATTTTTCCCCCTAAAAACAAAACTATAATTCTGATTTGAAAAGCAGGATAGCTTTAGAAAAAGCATCTAATTTCTTTAAACGATTATTGCATGTGATAACTTCAATCTAGTTTTATGCGACACTAGTGGAAACTTGCAGTAGAAAAGTTAAAATGCAAGTCTATTCAATATGCTGTTGGGACTCTGCTATTTGTTCCATTTTTCCAAAAGAACATTTTGAAAGTGAGGAACTGATCAATCTCACCAAGTAAAGACAGATATGCAACCCAGTCACTTCCTACCCAAACAACAGAACACAGATTTTATTATTTTAATCTTTGGCTGTTTGTAAATGGATAATGAAACCATCATTCCGAACTCATTATACCTAATTTTCTTTTTCTGTATTTTAAAAATCAAAAGGATGCCTCTTTTTAATGCATGCAAAATTTTTTATTGTTTAAAATACATTTAGCTTTTAAAGTATATTATGGGTAATATGGTTTCACTTGGTATTATTTACATTTTATTTGCTTTTTTACATCAAGATGTAGTAGCAATCTAGCAATATGAGATATATTTTACTTACTATGACAAGTAAATTTTTAAAATCATTTTGTGGAGAATTTACCACTCCCTTCATCAATGATTATTTTCTTCCTTAAGATTATTTTCAAAACAAAATAAGGAGCCTTTTAATCATTTTAAATGCTTCATTACTAGAGCTTTAACAGAAATGGACTTTGCCTACTCACAGGTGGTTTATCTACAAGTCCCTCCTCAGAGTCATCAAAGCTCTGGGCCCGTGGCTTGATTTCCCCACTCCCCTGGTGACATGCGGCAATGTCTGGAGACATTTTTTGTTGTCATAATGTAAAAGTCGAGTGGCAACTTAAAGGTAGAGGCAAGGAATGCTGTCCAATAGGCCACAGAACAGCCCTCACAACAAAGACTCACCAGGACTGAGACGGCAATAGTGCCAAGGCTGGGAACAGCTTTGTCCTAGAACAACTCATTAATGTCAAGAAAAAAATACGAAATATAAAAACAGAATTTCAAGGCCTGTTTTAGTTCATTGTTTTCTGAACCCATCGATCTTAGGTGTTTCTAGTGTAGTTTCAGTACATGATCTTGGAACAACTGAATTTCTGGGCATGGAAGGCAAAACACTGTGGATGACACCCAAGTTTCTCTTTCTGTCCTAAGTGAGAACTGCAGTCGGCGTGCCATAAAGGACATTTAGTTCACAGGCTTACGTGACATAAAGTAAATATTGTCACCAGTTAAAAAACAAATCTATTAAATGGGCCAGACGCTGAGCTGACAGCTGTCAGTGAACTGATGAGTGCATGGATAGGTCAGGTTCCCATCTCTCGTTCTCGTCACGGCAGCGCAGCTCTTCCCTTAGCCCAGGAGAGAAACATTCAGGTCCAAGGAATGCTCTTTCAAGTCACTGCCAGCAACAGAGATAGAAAGTGGAATGGTGAGAAGCCATCATGGGCGGCTGGGAAATGTGGAATTAAAGAATATTCTCTTCATTTTCCCAGGTTTTTTTTATTTTTTATTTTTTTTATTTTTAGAGAGAGGGGAAGGAGAGAGAGAGGGAGAGAAATAGCAATGTATGGTTGCCTCTCACGTGGCCCTCACAGGGACCTGGCCTGCAACCCAGGCATGTGTCCTGACTGGGAATCGAACCGGGATCGCTTGGTTCCCAGCCCACACTCAATCCACTGAGCTACACCAGCCAGGGCATTTTTTTTCCCCAGTTTTGAGGTCATGACTAATCCCGTTTTTCTCTGAAAATCTATGAAGAACATTCAGAGTAGAAAAATTACAAAAACCAAATGAATGATGATTAAACAAAACAGAAACCTAACCTAAAGAAAGCTTAGAGACAACAAATATGAATCACAGATAATATATACTCCTCCTCTCCCTACCTGCACATTCATTTTATTCAGTTATATTGTACTCTGCGTTACTGTTAGGACTGTCTTCACATTTACCCTTCTCCTTAAAAAAAAAAAAACAGATTGATAAGAGTCAGAAAAAAATGAGATCATCTTGGGCAGCCCCCTCATTTAGCAGACAATGAATGAAGAAAAAGGACATAATGCAGCGAATAACCTCAGGATACACATCTGGTAAGTCTCAGGAGAGGGTTTAGAACACAGGCCAATTTTCTTTATTACTAGCATTCTGCTTCCATCATCTCTATATAGTAGAGGTAGCTAGCTTGTGTGAAGCAAAAAAAAAACAAAAAAAAAAAAAGAAAGAAAGAAAGTTTTCTCTTTCAACGGGCATAGAAACAATATAAGAACTGGCCCAAATGAAGGAGGAAAATACCTTAAGATTTGAGTGTAGAAAGGAAGGGTAAGAGGATCTCAGAAGAAAACTTATTTGACAGTCATCGTCCTAAGTGGATAAATAATTCACAAATGAAAATTTACCTAATGAGTCAAAAATTCTCCACAGGGTCAATCTTTAACTCAGTAACCATTATTATGTACTTAAGTATCTTAAGTCAAGAGAGTATAGCTGTGCTTGCAAGTAGAAATGACTAACCAGGAATAGATTTTTTAAATTCTGATGTTAGTAATTGAATTAATTAGTAACATACAAACATGTTTATATAACCTTAAGGCACATTTATTTTGTATATTACTATTAAGTACTCTCTTACAACATTTTTTCTCTTTTATTTAAATTTTGGCAAGGATACAGGTTAACTCATTGTGAGTAGGTAGGGCTGTGTTAGATGGTGAATTCACAGATATACAGGACAGTTACCCAGGTGGAAAGATCCCAGCCCGAGTGCACTTTATTATAAAATTGCTAAGGGCAACAAGCCATATTGAAAGAAGAAATGAAGACACACCATATTTTTCAAAAGCAGGTGGCATTATAAAGTGATCTGATAATAAAGTACAAAAATTTCCTGCAGCAATAAAAGCCCCATGCATTTCCCATACCAAGATGTAGCAGTCTAGCAATGAAAAAAATATTTTTCCCATAGTCACTCTTTCAGAAAAATATATTTGAGACCTCAGGAAAAAGACTTTGTAAAATACTGTCATTTTTATTATACTCCTATAAAATACTCAAACAAAATACCCAGTACAGATAACAAAAAAAAGTTTGAAGTTTTTAAAACCCACTTGCAAATGAGATGTATCAATAGCAATTTTCTCAAAACCAAATTTTCTAGGGATGGATTGTAATGTTAAATGAATGGCCTAAACAACTAAAAGAAAAGGAAATAATGAGTAATAACATCAACCAAACTTCTCTGCTGGATTCAGGCATAATCACAGAGGCATTCTAAAACACAGATTTTTATGTTCCAAGGTAGGGGCGTAGCCAGGTATAGACATGAGTGTCACATGGCGGGAGCTAGCAGGAAGTGGGGCTGGCAGATATGAAAGGACAGTGGGTGCTGGGAGGGGCAGGGAGGAGCAGGGAGGAGAGATACCCAACTAGTACATTGCGGGGGATCAAATCCCAAATTAACATGCCATCTATTTAGGAATTTCTGGATTTTTCTGGTATGCCCAGTGATGTTTCCATTGCAAACTGAATATATTAAGCCTTTCTTTTATTATGTTCCCTTAATGTTTTTAATCATAGATTTATATGTGTTATCATATTACCTACATTGTAAAACATTCTTTAAAAGCAATACTTTAAGAAAATATGCTAACATCCTCCCACAGAAATTGTCACTAGAGTCAAAATTACTGATAGCATAAATCTTCATTATTTTCAAACTTCACATCGGTGGATACATCCCATACATAAATATGGTACATGCAGGTCATATAGAAACATGGTATATGCTTTAAAAAACATGTGAAAATATGTATTTTATATATTTACATGTACATATAAATATGGATATTTATATGTATTTATATATATATATATATATCTACTGTGTAATTAATGAACTAAATATATTGCCAAAAAACAAACTTAGACATTTTTAAAAATGAGATGAAAATAAACAGCAATAGATGTTCCATAAATTTTTCCTAGGCCACACAAATCATTGGAGGCCCACTGCCCTTGTTATCCTGCCACTTGGATTTTTTCACCTCTATTCCAGGTGACAACAGATAAAAAGAGATTGTGCTAAGTGAAGTAAGCCAGGTGGTGAGGGACAGATACCATATGATCTCACCTTTGACTGGATCATAATCAACAAAAGCAGAAAGCAAGCAGAACATAACCAGAGACACTGAAATTAAGAACAGTCTAACAATAGCCAGGGGGGAGTGGGGAGGGGACAAAGGGGAGAAGGGTTTTCAGGAATCACTATGGAGGGCACATGGACAGAACCAAGGGGGAGGAGGGAGGCTGGGGA